>JAFVLL020031274.1:0-55338 GCA_021397915.2 Tor tambroides
TTGCAGTTAATGAAGAGCATTTCTAGATCAGAACAGCACATCTTCTTTAACACAGTTACATCTGTACACCACCTCTCATTGATGTAAAAGCACGTACCAACGCCGCGTGATTTCCCCGTTGATTCCGCGTCCCGATCTGCTCTGATCAGCTGGAAGTTAGGCAGATGAATCGCACTGTCCGGTATGTCGCCATTTAGCCAGGTTTCCGTGAAACACAGAGCAGCAGAGTTAGAAAAATCCTTGTTTGTCCGGGAGAGCAGAAGGAGTTTGTTCGTTCAAAACTGAATAACATACAGAGAAAAAAATATCTTGTGACATGTTACAGATATGTACACTTAAAACTTAAAGGGCTCATGTCAAATATTTTTAGATATTTTTTTTTTCCTGATATGCACAAAAAGGATTGATTAATTGATTGATTGATTGATTGACTGATTGATTTTATTGTACCAAAACAGTTTTCATTTTGTTTTTCATTTTTCTGTCCCTTAAAATGACAATTTTTTCTGTTTAAGACTTCAGTGTAAACACCATTTTTGTATGCAAGTATCAGCACTTTGCTACATTTATGTTCACAATTTGCTGATTTGCTTTTATCTAAAATGTTATTCCTCATGATATGAGCCCTTTAACTACATACTGCTCAATGCTGTTTTAGTATGCATGTAAAATACTGTAGTAAACATCATTTTCAATACTTTGTCCAGGAAGGTTTGGTTGAGTCTGATTCACACAGTAATTCATCCACAGTTGCAGCAGGCAGACTTTTTGGTCACAGATGGCTCTTTTTTAACGGTGGCCCCAACCGTTAACCCGTGCCAGTCATCTCGGGTGGGTATTTTGCCTTGCTGGAAGAGGGTGTATATGCCTCTGGTCAAGGTCTCAAACGCCTCGCTGACGTTAATGTTCTCTTTTGTAGACACCTCAAGATAAGCCAGCATGTTGAGTTTTTTAGCCAGAGCTTCTCCTTCGCTCTTCCTGACCTGTCGTCCCACGGCCAGATCACATTTGTGACCCACGAGCACGAAGAACATCGGGTTCGGTTTCACATAGTCCAGCACTTCCTGATGCCAGCTGCCCACGCGCTCAAACGTCTGTCGCTGCGAGACGTCAAACATCAGGATGCAGCCCACAGAGTTCCTCATGTAAGACTTACATATGGACCTGCAGGAAAAATGTTGAGAAACTGAGGAACACTTATAGGATCATAGGATCTTAACTCCACTGAATATTTTAGGGTGGGTATGAATGAACGAATAAATAAATAAATATTGTCTTTTTTATTTCTGCATTGAAACAAACTTTATTAGCATTATATAAAATATATACAGATAATTTAATGCAGGTTGACACTGCTGTTTATTGACACTGATTTATGAAGAACACCTTGTTTTTGATATGAAATATGGAAGTATGAAGTATTTCCCACAACATACTTTTTAAAAATATTTTCCTTTTATAGCAAAATTTAAACATTTTTTTTGCTCTGATAAAATGTGACAACAGACATGTTACAAAAGTTTTAATTCCTAAAATAATACTTCAGCAAGAGCTGCACTGGCAACAGAAGGTTATTAATTTATTTTATTTAAAAAAATTAAATTAAAAATTAAAATATATATATATATATTATTATTAAAATACTGAAATATATCTGCATTGGCAACAGAAGGTTTTTAATTACTTTCATTTAACAAAAAATTAAATAAAATAAAAATTAAAACAAAAAATATTTATATTATTATTAAAGTAGTGGAATATATCTGCATTGGCAACAGAAGGTTTTTCATTTCTTTTATTTAAAAAAAAAAAAACTAAACACGAAAACAAACAATATTTATATTGTTATTAAAATAGTGAAATATATATTTAAAACAGTAAAGTATATAATATTTAAAATACTGAAATAAAATATACAAGGTAACAAAAAAATCATCAGACCAATTTTGGCCAATGTGACAACGTGACAACTTGCCCCGACCTGCCATTTCTGAGAAATACTCTTATTCAGAGAGCAGTTCAACCTTTAATTTCAAATCTACCTTTATTATATCATAATGACTCTTGTCTTATCTGTGTGTTTTATTGTGTACCATAAAATGCTGATGCTGAAATTGAAGTTTAGAGGATAAAATTCCTAATTTATGACAGTTTTGAATTAGGATTTTAAAAACTAGCCCTGGCCTACCTTATAATTCATCTGTAGTCTGTTGTCCCACTCCTATAATTTATAATCTGCAGGTTAAACATGTCTTAAAAAGAAAGAAATTACAATAAAATAACATCAATGAGCATCAGCATAAACTCATGTATATTATCTGGCGGGTTTCACTGACAAACACTCACCTAAATCTCTCCTGTCCTGCTGTGTCCCACAGAAGCAGTTTGATCACAACATCAGGGTCAAAGTTCATGTTATGCACCTTGAAATCGATTCCCAGTGGAGACTGACGGGATTCATCAAAAGTTCCTTCAGTGAAGCGATGCAGAAGAGATGATTTCCCTACAGCCGAGTCTCCGAGAATGACGATCCCGAATCTGAAGTTCCACGGCACCTGCATCGTGAGCAGCTTGTGTTACAATCTCTGTCAGTGTCTCAAAAGTCTTTGCTATAGGCCTTACCCTCTGGTGACTGAACAAACAGGTTAAAAAGTACAAACAGGGAGAGGTTTGCAGAATAATGACACATACACACCTATCTCATAACAATAGTGGCCTGTGAAAATGTGGCATTGCGAACAACAGAAATCTTTGACTGCTGCACAATGAGAAACAGTATATCTGTGAGAGGACATGACATGTGCTGCATACTGTTATGAAATATGATTGTCAAAGCATTTATGTCTGTAACACAGATGCTGTAGGATATGTTTAATTACTGTAGTTCAAATCTAATTAGTGTTTGATTGCAACACTAACATTAAATATGAAACGTAATAGTGATGCTTATCTTAGCAAACACCACTTTTATAAACACCAGTATTATAATTAATTATATATAACATTTGTGGCTGTTCCTGACCTTCTGTGAACTTTCCCCTAGGGCTCTGAGATCTCAAACAGAAGAACTCGCAGAAGAAAACAGTGTTCTTCTTTGGGAGAACCGGTTTGAACTAAAAATAGTTATGGTGTTTTGGCACTGATAAAATATGACCACAGACATGTTAGAAAGGTTTTAATTACACTAATACTTCAGCAGGCGCTGAAAAGATCTGCAGTGGTTTTTAGCTTCACACTGCTAAAATAAAAGGAAAAAAATAATAAAATAAAATAAAAACAAAATGCAGTCTGTCTGGTATAATATACTGCAGACTGTTTTTAATGTCACATTAAATAAAATAAAATAAAACAGTAAAAGGAAATAAGTTATTTCAATAGTTATGTTATTTTCATATATATATATATATATATATATGCTTTAAGTAGTTCACCCAAAAATGAAACTTCTGTCATCATTTACAAACAAATATTTGCTATCAAAATATTTACTTATTTCTTGTGTTAGAAAAGAGTGAAACATTTTCAATGTTTTTAATTTCACATTGCAAAGTAAATAAAATTCAAAGAAAATAAATTAAAATTTCAGTAAAAAGTGTTTTTTTTTTTTTTAAATATTTGCTCAGTAAATTTCTTCAGAAACATAATTGTTTATTGTTTATTATTGTTTTATTGACTCTTCGGAAGTTCAGTTGTATGAAACAAATGTACAGCTCTAATGAGATAAAAGACACAGATGCAAATAAAAACAGCTGATAAGAGGCCTGTTAGGTAAGGATTCAGAAGATGATAATAAAATTAAAGAAATAAATGGCAAAAAACGGTTTTGAACATTTATTTTTTTTGTCATATAATATCAAACACCAATTACACTGTACAGATGATTGTTAAGAAGAACTCATAGCTTTATGTTGACTTTAAGGCAATGAAAGCACATCATAGAGACATTTTGAAAACAGCTGCGTCAGCACAGGGAGAACCGGCGAGAGTTGATGTTCATCTTGGTGACCCCGATGACCTTGAGCGGCGCTGAGAGGCCTAATCCTGGAGACATGGGGACGTCACACAGATCGGACATATCGTCCCGCTCCTCCAGCTCAAACGTGGCGTCGTTCAGCATCTTGCGATGTTGGTTACTGCAAACGCATCTCTGCCTGCGACAGAAGGGAATAAAGAAGGTAAACAGCTACTAAAAAATGAATATCCTGCATATATAATGCATTTTATTGTGTGGCATTTCTGCAGCACTTCTGGCAGTAAATGGAGATGTAAAACAAATAATTGTTTCCAAAGAGGTTTCCAGCCTTCTCTTCAGCCAAAATCTGCCATTGTTTAGCAAACAGGTTGAAACTGAGACATTTCAAGCTGCTTAAACTAGTGGTGTAGATTTTTATTTATACCTGTGGGTTTTTTTTTTTTTATTTGATCGAACAAAAAAAAATTGGTTCAGATTTCTTATTTCGGTGGCCCTTTACATTGTTACACCAGTAGGTGGTGCCATCCAATGATTCCTTCACTGAACTGTTTTGTTAAAAATGGTCAGTATATAAAATACTGATCCAAATAAATAATAGTAAAAAATATATAATAAAAATATTATTATAATTATTACAATTTTTAACATTTTTAACAGTGAACAAATGGTGTAACAATGTAAATGGCCAAAAAAAGTAAATCATTTATATATAAATGTGAACAAATGAAATTAAATGAAATAAAAATTGTATTATTTTTATTATTATTTATTTTAAATGTTTACATTTTTATAAAATTATTATTATTATTATAGCTTATTAAACTATAATAATAGCAACAACAACAACAACTTTATAAAAATTTTAATAAATTTTGCTTTTCACCTTGTTTCTGTATTGATCAATAAGATAAATATAAATATATAAAAAATATATATATATATATATATATATATAATGTTATAATTTTTTTAAATCAGATTTATTTATTAGTTTTTTCATATATTAATACAGAAACCAAGTTAAAAAAAAAAACTCACCAGCTCTTTCCTGAGCCACTCCAGAGCTTGGTCTATACTCCCAAATCCCAGTGTGTTTGCTGACGGCTGCCTCTCTTCATGAACCACACTAACGGCCAGCGACGGCTTCGTCCATTTAACGGGCCCTGATGTTCTCTGTTTCTCTGTGTCACCGAGGGCTGCTGACGGCTCTGAGTCTCTGCGGCTCTGAGCGAGCATCGCCTCCAGCTGCGGTCTCCAGTCCAGGTATGACGGCTTTCTGGTCTCCAGCTTGAGCTTCTCAGTCAAAGCCTTCAGACTGGAGAGGTGGTCAACCTGCGACGCAGCAAGGCTTTCTGGGATCTTTGATGCATGTGACATTTCCACTGGCTTTCCACAGTGTTGCTTGCAGGAAAACTAAAAAGCGTTCAGTGGGATAACTTGGCAGACCAACATCACTCGATATAGTTTAAGTAACCAAGATCCATGGATGCAAAAAGCCAAATATCTTTTGTTTTAGAGAACTTTTATATCACACACAAATCAGTTATGATTCATTACTGAAGATGCAGTTTGTCATATTTTTGCTCTCAGTGTCGTTGAACTTCTTTTGCAGTTTCTCCAAACAAGACTTGCAGACAATGTTTCACTTCTGAGACTGTTGAAATAATGAGGCATCTGAAACACAAACCACATCAAACCATGCAACAAGTAAATATGGAAATCTACTGTATGGTTTAATGTGCTAAACTGTCTCGTAATATAAAATGTACAAATCGTCTTGTAAAAGAAACATACCTGTGCTGTTCTGAAATGATGACAGTGTATATCAACAGTAGTGCACTAACACTTGTTTTACTAGTTAGTCTTCTTTTATAATAACCACTTCCCTGTAACTTTGTTCTTGACTCATCGATGACTCTTGTGAAACGACAAGCACTAATCCTTGCGCATAATATATCAGACAAAACAAACTGACACCAAGAAAATGGGTCAAATCTTACACACTTACAGTCTTACAAACAAATATGCAATGTGTTGTAGTTGCACTGGACACAGCGTTATTTTACTATCATTAATTCATATACGGTTATAGTTTTAGTTAACATTTTGAATTAGATTTTATTTTTATATTTTCAGTTTAATTTTAGTTACATTTTTAGTAAATTTGTTGTTTTGTCATTTTTATTAGGTTTTGTCATTTTATTTATTTATTTATTTTTACAAATATGTCTAAATAGAGTTATTGGGTTTTTTTTTTTTAGTTTAAGTTATTTTAATACTTCAATTTAAACTACATGAAAATGAGAAATGTTGTCTTTATATGTGTTTGTGTGTTTATACAAACAAAAAATCTTAATCATTCTTTTTGTTTTTCATAATTGTTGACGAGAGTTGACACATCCATCATATGACGCAACATATATGCACAACAGCAGCGTTTGCATAAATGGATGAACAGATGCACTGTAAACTGAACACAGTGTTTATTGTGGTCAAATTTGTCTACTTTTTACACAGCAGGTGATTCGTGCAACCATATCACGCAATCAGTTCATTATAGTCAGGAGATTCATGACAGTATCACTTGAGCAATTTCGAAACGGTTCCAAATTATGATAGAAGTTCTAATAACATTCTTTTAGGAATTTTGACAAGCAGCACTGCTACAAAGTTTCAAATGCATTAAGTCATATATAGAAGCAGATTGTTTACATGGTCACAGTCTGCTGGACTCCATATGACTGTGGTGGAGGTTGAGCAGTGAACTAGGACACAGCAGCTGCCTGCTAAACTGGGAACCCCTTGAGTCCAGCGCATCTCTGAGTGATTCTAGTTCTCATCAACCAGAGCAGACCAGACAAACTCCTAATATGACCATAAAGCTTTTATCATGTCATATCATATGATATTTTATAATGTCTTATCATAGCATCACATTATGCAAGTTCTGTTCTGGTCCTTAAAGGAATAGTTTACCCAAAAATGAAAATTAGCTGAAAATGTATTCACCCTCAAGCCATGCTAAATCATCAGATTTGGAGAAATGTAGCACTGCATCACTTGCTCAACAGTAGATCCTCTGCAGTGAATGGGTGCCGTCAGAATGAGAGTCCAAACAGCTGATAAAAACATCACAATAATCCACAAGTAATCCACACCACTCCAGTCCATCAGTTAACAAAGCTGCATGTTTGTAAGAAAAAAAAAAAAATCCATCATTAATGTGTTTCTGGCCAAAATACACACTCATAATCCATAATAATGCTTCCTCCAGTGAAAACGTTTTGAACTGTTTTCATTAGTAAATGGTGTTTGATATGTGCATATTTCTCTCCTGATTCAAATGAGATGACTTTTTTCACTAGAGAAGGCAATATTATGGATTATGGACTCATATTTTAGCCAAAAGCAACCGTTTGAAGTTAAAAAAAAAAAAAAAGTCTAAATGATGGATTTGTTTCTTACAAACGCTTAACTTCACAAGACGTTAAACAAACCCATGTACATCTTGAGTCAGTTTTCAGCAGTCTCAATTCTGGGTGAACTATTCCTTTAAAAAGGGGAAACCTCTAGTGACAGACTTTCCACAACTGTGTGAGTTCTGTGGAGAAATGCAACTCATTATATTATAAATGTAAGAAAAATGCTTGGAGGACCAACTAAAGGAAAAGTTGGCTAACTAAACAGAGAGTCCACTGTGGAAAATGTAATGGATGAAATGGCCACAAAAAGTTTCCCGCTGCTCAGTATTTTTGCAATGTTCTGATTCATGGAAAAGTCACTATTACACTGAGCAACAGGACGCCGTCCCTCAAAAAGAATGAATATAATGAGAACATGCTGAGTGTGTGTTGACCTTTGTCATGATGTCTAAACCACTCAGAAGAGGCAATCTTGCAAAAAATAAAAAATTAAAAATTATTCATATTATTTATTTATATTATTTAATTTAAAAAAAATCATTAAAAAACATACATCAGTACAGAGTTTATAGGGTATAAAGTCTATGACATTCTCACTCTGTGGTTCCTTGATCCTAACTAGGTGGAGAGAATAACTAACTGAGCTGTTTGTGTAGTTTATTTATTAAGGACATTGCATGAATGATCATTTAGGTCAAAAATCAGCCTTAATTAATAAACAGATCTCTCTAAAAACTAATACTCGTATTTTCTTAGACGGTGAAATGCTCGAAATCAGCCGTGATGTTATTTCTACAGATACAGTAGGCTATCACAGAGGAAATATTACATACAACGCGCTGAGGAAACAGACAAATTAAGAACTGCATTTCAGTGAAGACTATGTAGTGATCCCTTTATGTGTTATTATAGAGATATGAGGAATAAGAATGTTTGAATAACAACCTACCTTCACCAAACCGCATTTAGACACTGAGTCAAACCCCATCTGATGCGAATGAACGCGTCCGTGCCGCGTCGCGTAAACGAGGTCGTTCATTGGTCGACTGGGTGCTGGAGACGCGTCGCGCTTCGCTTATTATAATACGAGCGCTCTGATTGGTCGACATCGGAATTCCATCGCTTGCAATGTACGCGTCGCGTCACACAGGAACGTTTTATGAACTTTCCGCGTCAAACGCATACAAGAAACGTTTACATATGTTTATTTGACGAGTGCGCACGTGTGAAAACTAAAGTATCAGAAATGTGTAGAAAAATCTTCCGTAGCCGGGCTATTTTGTCACATTTGTCACTCAGATGCTAGATTTATTAATTTCTTTTTTAATGTAAAATATTATATAGACACGAACCTTTAAGATGCCAATGTGGTTTTATTGTTTATTCAACAGCTAGGCTATTAAAAATATGAAATTGGATTTTTATTTATTTATTTATTTTTACTTTGGAAGAGAATATGAATTATTCTAATTTATTCTAATTTTCACATTAGTTGACGTATGTACAAATAATGTTTACTGTAGATCAGCGCACCTGCAGTGGGACGTACCTCGCTTCTATTGGCTGCTGGATCTGTCAATCATTTTTTGACGTCAAGTGGGCATTGTGTTTGAGGAAGCGCAAGAAACCGCATCAAACCCAGAACATATTTGACTTTATAAGTCAAATCGACACCACCGAAAAGTTTAATGTGAAAGTAGTTAAAATATACGATTTCCAGCGTCCCGAGCAAAAAGGTATGTTAATATTTCGGCTTTTGTGACTTCCTTAGTGGCTAAGTTTGGCCGACCGTCATTGATTGTTTATATCATAATCAATGCATCATCAGTAATAATGTGATCAGAGTCGTATTCAGTGCTAGACTGTCAAGTATTTTCTTTCAAGTTGCAGTTTTCGTAGTTTGTTGTTGCCATTTTGTCTTCGAAACGGCCGGTGGACGTTATATAGAGTGTCTTTGTGTTATAAATGAGTTTTAATCAGGCCTGTATTGATTATTGATTAGCTCCAGTAAATATGAACAGGACTGTATATGTTTTGCACCTGCTTCACTATTTATAACCACGTTTTGTCCTCAGGTTCTTCCTGTATCACTTCCTTGTTGCACAAAACATATCATTTACTCAAAAGTTCTGCATATTATGCATTTTGTTATTAATAATTATATGTCATTTCTTTTTTTCTAAGTTAAAGTAAGGGAAAGTGAAGATTTATTTGGTAAAACTGTCTCTGGACTGTCCAGTATTGACTAACAGGTGAAGTTCCTGGTCATGGGTTCAGAGCTGCAATAAGTCAATAAATAAATAAGTGTGATTCTGCAAATGAAAGCACCTTCAAGAAGAGTTTAATGTAGATCGTGTGATGGTTTGATACCACTTAGACTTTAACACAACAGTATGCTAGCAGTTAATTAACTTTGAATGTATAAAAATACAAATAAATTGACTTTGAATTAAAATGATGAATTAACTTTTTTTAAATAACTAAATATTTGGTACAAAATTTATCATTGCTAACTAAGGCTCAACAAGTGATTATTTTAAAGATGTATTAATCAGTGAATCAGATGGGAAAAAAAGTTGTTCATGTTTATGTAAGCTGTGTACACTACAATGAAACATTACGTGCAATTATCTTGATTATCGATTGTTATGATTTAATCTTTTAGTTGTTTCAGCTGTATTATTAACACTAAGTCTCTCTATAACATTAGTTCAACCCTATGACTGTAGTGAAAATATTTCACACATCACATCGTCTGTATTCATAATTGTCTTAAAAGAATGAGAAAACTACTACTTTTGTATTTTTATTAGTTTTTAATATGTCTGCATAGTTTTTATTAGGTTTAAGTTTATTTTTAGTTATTTTAGTACTTTATATTAAACTAAATGAAAGTGAGGAATGTTGCCTTGGCACCTAACTGGAAAAAAAATAGGAATAAGTTAAAGAATAGTAATTTTGTTGTCTGTTTTTGTCATTTTTATTATTATTATTATTATTATTTTTTTAATATGTCTATATAGTTTTTATTAGGTTTTAGTTGATTTATTTTTAGTTAATTTAATACTTCAACTTAAAATAACTGGAAATGAAAAATGTTGCCTTGTCAACTAGCTGAAATAAGTAAGAATAAGTCTGTTTTTGTCATATTTATTAGTTTTTTTTTGGTCTATTTGGCAACTGGTTGAAATAAAGTAAGTTTTAAATTAAGTTTAAGTTGTACATGCGGTCAGTAAAGTTCAGGGTGGGTTGGTAATAAAGTTAAGTAGACTCTGAAAAGAGTGTGTGTTAATGAGGAAATTGATGACATATTTCATTATGGGACATGAACAAGTGGTGGTCTGTCTGTTATAAATTGCTTTTGTATATTCGCAGCGAAGAAAGTGACTGCCACAGCCGCAGCACAGGATGCAGGTCAGCGGTTATCTGTACGCTCTCATCGCCTGTAGTGGATTAACCCTGTCCGTGCCAACCGGAAACCAAACAGCACTGGAGTCTGGAAACAATGCGCCACCGCTCCTCCTGGTGTCGTTTGATGGTTTTCGCGCAGACTACCTCAACAAATACTCATTTCCCAATCTCGAGAAGTTCTTCTCCGAGGGCGTCCTTGTACGCGAGCTGACCAATGTGTTCACGACCAAAACCTTTCCCAATCATTACAGTCTCGTCACAGGGCTGTACGCGGAGAGCCACGGGATACTGGCCAGTATTATGTACGACCCAATATCCAAAAAGACTTTCTCTATTCAAAATGACAGTGACCCTTTCTGGTGGAATGAAGCCACTCCAATCTGGGTGTCCGTGGAGGAGTCTGGCTACAGGGCAGCGGCCGCTATGTGGCCAGGAACAGATGTCAATATTCAAAACCACACATTAAAATACAATTTTGAGTACAACCCAAAGGTGACTTTCCAAGAAAGGCTGGGAAACCTCACACAGTGGATGACCACGGACGAATCTGTGAAGTTTGCCGCTCTGTATTGGGAAGAGCCCGACCGGAGCGGACACCTATACGGCCCGGAGAACACCACTGAGATGACCAGGGTTTTAAAGGAGGTGGATGGTCATATAGGCTTCCTGATGGAGCACCTCAACAAAATAGGATTATGGGGGAAAATAAACGTTGTCATCACTAGTGATCACGGTATGGCCCAGTGTTCTGAAGAGCGTCTTATTAAACTGGATGAATGCATCAGTCCCAGCAGCTATAAGGTGGTGGATCTCACTCCTGTGGCTGCTATAATCCCACTGGAAGGTAATTAATTAATAGTTATTAATAGTATTATTTATACCTGCAATCAAAATTACTATTCAAAAATATCAATGCATCTAATTTTTTAATATCAGTTTTGTACTAAATAATACTAAAATAACACTGATGTCATATAAAATATATGACATTAAATAATATTTAAAAAATGATATATAGGTTTAATTGAGCAATACTAAATTATATTATATAGTTTAAATAATATTTGTGACCCTGGAGCACAAAAGCAGTCTTAAGTATATTTGCAGCAATAGCCAAAAATACATTGAATGGGTCAAAATTATCGATTTTTCTTTTATGCCAAAAATCATTAGGATATTAAGTAAAGATCATGCTCTATGAAGATACTTTGTAAATTTCCTACCGTAATTATATCAAAACTTCATTTTTGATTAGTAATATGCATTGCTAAGAACTTCATTTGGACAACTTTAAATGTGATTTTCTCAATATTTAGATTTTTTTGCACCCTCAGATTCCAGATTTTCAAATAGTTGTATCTCGGCCAAATATTGTCCTATCCTAACAAACCATACATCAATGGAAAGCTCGTTTATTCAGCTTTCAGATGATGTATAAATCTCAATTTCAAAAAATTGATGGGTTTTGTGGTCCAGGGTCACATTTAATAAATAATATATAATTGGAATAATATATCTTTTAAATGAGCTCATATTGTACACAAAATTTACTAAAAAAAATGTTGCATTCATGCATTATCCACAAAAAAGGCTGTAGATTTTAGTCTATGGTGCTGGTCTATCACTAGTAATCGTAGCTCAATTTAATGCATTTAACTTTGTCTATATTAATTCCTCAGAATCCCCCAGTTTTTCCTTGCAAAGTCCACAAATTCCTTCTGGGCATTTTTCCTTCTATTTCATTCACAGATACTTCAACTGTATATAAAAACCTGTCCAGTTGTCACGGTCACATGAAGGCATACCTGAAGGACAATGTTCCTGATAGACTGCACTATAAAAACAACGTAAGGATTCAGCCAATCCTTTTGGTGGCTGATGAAGGCTGGACGATTGTCAAAAATGGCAAACTCCCACGCCGTAAGTATTCCTTGAGTCATTTTTGAGTCATTTGCATTGAATTGAATTTGCAAAAAAATGCATATTGTGGCAATTTTGATTTGTGAATGGTTTTTCATGAGTTTCTTATCTTTCTCAGTGGGCGATCATGGCTATGACAATACGCTACCCAGCATGCACCCCTTCCTGGCCGCCCACGGGCCTGGGTTTCGTAAAGGCTACAAGATGTCGAGCTTTAACAGTGTGGATCTCTACCCGCTCATGTGCCACCTGGTGGGCATCCCTCCGAAGCCCAACAACGGCAGCTTTCCTCGCGTGCGCTGTGTGCTAGTTAACGAGCAGTGCGGAGAGCTAGCGCTAGCGGTGGGCCTCGTCATCGGGGTTCTGATCATCCTCACCACCTTCACCTGTCTATTCAAGCTGATGAAGAACAGAGATGTCTCGTCTCCACGTCCGTTCGCCCGCTTGGAGTTAGAGGACGACGCCGATGACGAGCCGCTGCTTGAATGAGGCGTGTTAGTAGACGCAAGTACTGTCTTGGATGGAGGGATTTGACTTGATTCAAACACATGCAGGACACGTTAAAGGAATAGTTCATCTAAACGATGACGGTATTCATTTTCAGGTGAACTGTTCCTTTAAATGCTGAAATGGTGCAGAGATGACAATCATATTGAAACTGTAAGGGAGAAATTCAGCCGTTGTAAAGCCAGTAACATACATACATTGAAGGCACAATAGTGATGAGTCATCGTTAGTACTAAACAACATGACAAAACATGTCCTCAACATTATCAGCAGCTGTTGAGATAGAAATACTTTACAGGCGTTTAGCTTTCAAATTTGTAGCTTTGCTCTTAAAGGGATAGTTCACCCGAAAAATGAACATTTTGTCATTTAATCATGCTCATGTTGTTCCAAACCTGTATGAATTTCTTTTTTCTGTTGAGCACAGAAGAAGATATTTTGAAGAATGTGGGTAATCAAGCAGTTGCCAGTCAACGCTGACTTCCATAGTATGGAAGAAAAAAAAAATGCTTTGGAAGTCAGTAGCGCCCAGCAACTGTTGGGCTACCAGCATTCTTCAAAATATATTCTTTTATGCTCAACAGAAGAAATAAAGTCTTGGAACAGGTTTGGAACAGCTTGAGTACGAGTAAAGGATGACAGAATTGTAATTTTTTTTAACCAGGTTATGAGTTCCCTGGTATGGAATTTCTACCACAGAATAAAAAAATAAAAAAGGGAACTGTGACTTTTTATCTCACAATTCTAATTTCTTCCCTCAGAATTGAGATATAAACTCAGAATTGGAACATACAAACCTGCAATTCTGAGGAAAAATGTCAAGCACCTTTTTGCCATGGAATAAAAGAATAAAGGTATTTGCTATTTTTATATCATAATTCTGACGTTGTATGTCGCAAATCTGATTCATTTACCCAGAACTGCAAGATATAAACTCAGAATTGTGATATAAACTTGTAATTTAGAGAAAAAAAAGTCCGAATTGCAAGTTTTAAACTCGTAATTATGAGGAAAAGGTCAAGCTTGCGTTCACAACGGAAGAAAAAAGAGAAAAGGGTAAATGCGACTTATCTCACAATTCTGAGTTCATATAATTGCCAGATATAAACTCAGAATAGCGAGATAAAAACTGAGGAAAAAGTCAAGCTTGTTTTTGCCACGGAATAAAAACAAAGGTAATCGTGACTTTATACTGCATCTTGTAATTCAGATTTTTTTTTTTCCTCAATACTGCAGGATATAAACTCAGAATTGTGAGACATAAACTCATTTTGAGAAAAAAAGTCAGAAACCGCAAGGAAAAAGTCAAGCTTGTCATGAAATAAAAAATAAAAAAGGGTAATTGTGACTTTTTATCTCACAATTCTGAGTGCAATTCAGACTTTTTTTTTTCTCAGAATTGAGACAAAAAAAGTCACATTTACATTACATTTTTTCGTGGCGGAAGTAAGTTTCCATACCCTGGACAACAACGATATGTACAAAAAAAGAAAAAAGCTATAAATATTTTGATTGTGTTAGATAATTACCTGAATAATCTCACACGCACAAGCATGCTCTCTTCATGTTTAACAGGTTTCAGAATGATTAAATCATGCTACTTCCAGTAATGTTTTTTAGCATTATCATATGCATATAAATATTGCTTTATATCTATGCATACTCTATGTTAGCAGTCAGGTTACTGAGGTACACCACGCTTCATGCTCTTAAACTGCTGTGCATTTCCCAAAATCATGGAAAGTCTAAGCAGATCCTAGAGTGCATTGATGACAATGGTTTCTACTTAGGTTTGCAATGCTTTTGAGAAATGCAGAACACAAAAATGCAGAACATAAGCAATAATAATTATTACTAGCTGCTTTTTGGTGAAGAAACAGCATAGAGGTTACTTGAAAATGCCTGTAGTGAATCTTTATTTATTAAGTCACATGTGTTATCTGTTTTCACCACGAGGGAATACATAAATCTGAATATTTATTTCTTTTTGGAGATTGCTTGGTCTCTTTTTCTTGGTCGTATTTAGATCAAATGCAACTAGATCTCAGTGCTTTGTCTCTAAAGGAATGCTAAATCTCACATTTCTTCTTGAATCCCTACTGAGGAATATTTCTGTAGGGTTTACGAGGGCTTTTTACCTGAAGATCGATTGTTTCTTGTATAGCAGAGTGATTCTGAGTGTTGAAAGTTTCTCAGAGATTGTTGTATGTGTAAATACACTGTAAAGTTTTTGCTTATTGCACTGTAATCTGTAACATGTTGCTGCTTTTAAAATGATTAATTTTTATTCATCCTTTAAAATGTTTGTATAACAGGGATTTTATTTTTCTATTTAATTACTAGCAGTTGTTCGTTTTTTTTTTTTTTTTTCAAATAGCATTGCTCATTAAGTGTTCTCAACTTTTTATGCTGGTTTTTGACTGTTGACTTGAAATGACATTGTAAAGCTGTGCAAAACTTGGTCTTTTTTTTGACTTTATCCATGGCTTGTCATTTTATAAGTATTTCTTGCCGTTTTGTCTGTACATTTAACAGTGGTCAATATTATTTCGCATCAATCTTTAGTTACTGAAAGGAAGGTTACTGAAACAGGGAATCACCCTGGCTTGTGCAGTATTTGGCTATCAAATGTTTGTGGTCATATGTTCACAGCTTTTTGAATCTTCATGAAACTATGCAAAGTAAAAACTAAATGGAACCTTTTGTCACTCTGAAATACATGGCACTTGTCATCTGAAAATCAAATAAAATATCTATTTCAGATATTTAAGGAGTGTTTTTTTTTTTTGTAGTGTGACTTGTTATGGTAATGAAGTATGGGTAGTTTTTTGTAGATGATGTCAAGCGGCCACTAGAGGTCTCACTTTATGTTATCGTACAACTATTAGGTGAACTACAGGTTACTGTATAACATGACACTGTCATGAGGACAATCAGTTCTGACTCTTATTCAGTCATTCTCTAGAGAACAAGAGAGAAATATGATAAAGGCTGTTTTATGTACAGAACTGATGTTAATTTATGGCTCTTGGCTTACACAAAACACTGCTATTAAAAAATTTGGGGTTGATAAAATTTGTTAAAATGTTTTTGAATCTCTTCTGCTAAACATACAGTAAAAACAGTAATATTATGAAATGTTATTACAATTAAAATTAAAATGTTTATTATTATAAATGTATATAAATTATTAAAATAAATGTTTTCTATTTTAATATATATTAAATTGTAATTTATTACTGTGATGCAAAGCTGAATTTTCAGCATCATTACTCCAGTCTCCAGTGTCACATGATCCTTCAGAAATCATTCTAATGTGCTGATTTGCTTATTTTCAGTTTTTAAATAATATCGTTTTTTTATTATTATAAATGTTGAAAACAGTTGTGGCACATGATATTTTGATGAAAGGTTATTCTGTTTTTTTTTTTCAGGATTTTTTTTTTACTGAATATAAAGTAACACCAAAATAACGGCATTCATTTGAAATAGAACTTCCAAGAAGTCTTTACTGTCAATTTTTGATCAATCAAATTTCATTTAGCTAAATGAAAGCATTCATTTCTTTAAAAAACACATTTAACACTAGGCTTAAATGGTCATGTGTATCCACCTTATTCTTCAACGCGGAAGAAAGCCGTTTTCTGTGAATGTGCGAGACTTCCGGTTCATAAGCCGCCGTACTAGAAAAATAACGCGAAGAATAACAAAGTGCAGTAAACGGTAAAACTGCTTGCACTACAAACCAGTGTGTTCATAATTAAGATAATACATTAAAATAATATGGTAAGACTCACCAATTTGCAATATCAAGCAGCAAAACGAGCTGTTTTGTACAGCTAAAAATAGCTGGACGCGGATGACACCGGAAGCCAGACACATTAAATTTACAAATGGCGGTGCCCACTCTATCGGGAAAAAATAAGGTGTATAGTCTTATTAAATTATTTGAAATAATTTTAAAAATGTCTTTACTGTCACTTTTGATCGATTTAATGCATCCTTGCTGAATAAGTGTTAATTAAAAAAAAAAAAAACATTTAATGACCCAAAACTTTTAAACTGTTACTGTACAGTCTTGAGGTCAGTAATCATGTGTAAATGAGTGTTCAGGGAGGCTTCGGCTCTATATTTAGCGAGAACCTACTGGAATGGTTTACCCATAACCCTCCCAAACTGAACCACCAGCTGATTATGAACTGGGGCCTGAGAGACAGTGACCCCATTAAACATGTTACTTACTGTACGCCACATCTGCTATTCCACTAAAAATCACTTAAACACCCTCTGATTCAAAGATAATGAGCAAAAATGGTGACAAAAAAAGACCATTTTTGTACGACTAAACCCAGTTTGGATTTTCGCACCAAGGCTGTGAGAGGTCAGTGTTTTGTGACTCAGGTTTTGGCAGGAAGGAGTGAAATATGATTCATCATATTTCTATAAAGGAGCCGAGCGACACTGAGCTGGTGTAGGTGACACTGAACTCCTCCCTAGTGCTTCTGCGCCGCGTGGAGGCTATTTTTGGCCCTCCTGTGACAGTTGGAGCAGCTCTCACTGACAGCTGACCGCAGGAGCCAAATCAAAACAAGCACCGCACCTCCAGCGACCTGTTACAGCGCCGAGACCATCACAACACCCCGCCGGACACATAACAGACTCCCAAATCCAAGGAAAAGGGGATTACATATTCATAATTCTCCATCAGCCTCTGAATTGGAGTGAGCTTCAGCGATATGACCTCAAATGAGGAGGACAAAGATCCTGATATTGAGCTTTTCGTGAAGGTAAGCATGAAGATAAGCTTTAATGACCTGCGGGTCTAAGCTCTCTGGCTGTGTTTGTGTGTTGCACACTTAATCAATAATCAGGATATCAATACTGGCATTAATTTTAAAAGCTTTCTGACAGCAGTTTCGCTTGAGGTTTGGCCCGGGACAGTAACATTTCAAAGGTTGCTCTTGAATTATTTCTTCCTTACTATCAACAGCTCACGCTCCAATTCCTCTGTGTTCAAGTGTCTCCTTTCTTCTGCTGCTTTCTGTGGTTTGTTTTGCATTGGGTTTTTTAAATGTGATGATGTTTAGAGAATGTTAAGAGCTGAAACTGGTGAAAGAATGAGGGTGAAATGTTGATAAAGAAATTATAAAAGCTTTATAAATCAAAGAACCGTCATAATCGCTGAAGGTCAGACGCTGTATTTCTTCCACGTGGCGTCAAAGTTATTAATAGAGCTAATAGTGACAGTAAATGCAGAGGGGTTGAAAAACTTTGTGTTTACTGCTTGCTGACTGTTGATATATGACCTTTTTAGTGATCTTTGCTAAGCTGATTTGACAGGCCCTAACTTTTTTTTATTAAACTCTCACATACTGTGTTATAGACATGAATGATTCATTTGCTCGCCCTCCACTTGTTTCAAACTTGTATGAGTTTCTTTCTTCTGTTGAACACAATAGAAGATATTTTGAAGAATATTTTGCAACCAAACAGTATTTTTTGTCATACTATGGAAGTCAAAGGCAACTGTTTGGCTACCAACATTCTTCAAAATATCTTCTTTGTGTTCAACAGAGGAAATAGAATTTTCATTTTGGGGTGAAGTATCCACCTGCACTATAAAAAATGAATGTTCCAAAAGCAAATGCCATAGAAGAACTCAAATAACTCTTATATGAACAGTTCTTAAAAGAACCATTTTTTATAAGCATGAAGAACATCTCAATAATCTAAAGAAGCTTTTTACACTATAAAGAACCTTTTATGCAATGGAAAGATTCTGTGCATGCTTAAAGGTTCTTTCCAATAAAGAAAGTTTTGCATGAACAAAACCCAGAAATCCAATGCACGGAGAGTCATAAAACACATGCTAGGAACATCTGTTTAACCTAAATAACTCCTTGAAATAAAAATTGTATTTAGTCCTTGCTCTGAATATACTGGGAAGGTGGATTGAGTGATGTCAGATTGAAAGTTCTTGCATGTCATATACGGTAAACATCTCTGCGTGTGAGCAGAACCTCAAGTGTAACATCAGCAATAACTCAGACATTCGATCTGAGCCAATCGAGCGTCGACCATTTGAAAACTAACCTCCATGCATTTTATCCCAGCATAGTTAAGTGCTAAACATGTTAATTTTAGGTGGTGAGGACGATGTCTAACTCATAGTTGTGTTGACAGGTACAGTATGACCCCAAACCCCTTTGCTGTGGGCTAATGGGGCAGGTAATGGAATTTCCATGCATAATTCAGCCCAAGCGCAGATCTGGTGTCCGGCTCAGGTTACTGGCCCAGTTTAAGGACACTATTGGATAGCTTGATTGCCTAATTTCAGATATGGAAATTTGGCACTGAATCCCTATTGGTTCTTTGTATTGTGCACTATTGTATTGAAGATTACAAATCATGCACTGAATGGCGAATGACTTTCAGGGGTTTAATAATTTTGCCCTAATGACACTAACATGCATGTCTGTTTTTTTGTTGTTGTTGTTTTTTTTAAACTCTTTTAGAAAATGCATGTTATATAAACATTTGTTTGTCATAATTCATTGTGAACTTTTACATTTATAAAAAATAAGATACATAAGTCTCTTATCCTCATCAAGGCTGCATTTATTTGATCAAAAATACAGAAAAAAACTGTAATGTTGTGAAATATTATTGCAATTTACAATAACTTCTATTTCAATTTTTAATAATGTCTAAATTTCTATTTGAATATACTTTAAAATATAATTTATTTCTGTGATGCAATGCTGAATTTTCATCAGCCATTACTCCAGTCTTCAGTATCACATGATCCTTCAGAAATCATTCAAATATGCTGATTGTATCAATGTTGCAAACAGTTTTTGCTGCTTAATTTTTTTTAGAACCTGTGATACTAATCCATTTTCTAACATTTTAAGTTCTAATAAGTTAATAACTGTAATAAGTTGAATAATTGTAAAATGATATATAATTTTACAATTATTCAACAGTATTTTGTAATTTTGGTGCAGGCAAGATCTTAAAAATGTTATATATGTATGTAAATGTTATACACACACATGCATTTTTTCATCACACACAATTTTATATGCATTTTTAACATGAAATAAGTTGAATATACATGAATAATCTTATATAATATTTAATTTATTAATAATAATTTCAAGACCTTGCCTGCACTGAAAAAATACTGTGGTGGTACCATGGTATTGTGCTTATATGATGTGATGTATTGAGTCTGGTATACTGATTTATCTATTTGCGTTCCTCAGGCTGGCAGTGATGGAGAAAGTATTGGAAACTGTCCTTTTTCTCAAAGGCTTTTTATGATCCTGTGGCTGAAGGGAGTCGTGTTCAACGTCACCACTGTTGACCTGAAAAGGTAACGAATTGTACTTACAAATATGCTTTTGGCGTTAGTGTTGCTGAAACCACATGGATCAAAATTTTGTGGCTTTTATTTAAAGTCTGTTAGCTTTAGATACATATGTCCCACCCAAAAGTCCTGTTTCAACCAGAAATTCATTAACACAGCAAAGTAACCTGTGCTTATCAAGCATTTTCATTGGCTTTAATCGGGTTGTGTAATGATCCAAATCAAATGCAAACGCGCATTAAAAATCTAAAGTTTTCCATTTTTCTTCAAGGAAACCAGCTGATCTTCATAATCTCGCTCCTGGTACTCCTCCACCATTCCTGACCTTCAATGGCGAGGTGCGGACAGACGTCAACAAAATCGAGGAGTTCTTGGAAGAGATGCTAGCGCCTCCCAAGTAGGTTGACAGGATGTTCACAGATGGATTGGTTGTTTATGTAAGGTGAAGAGCATTATTTTTCGTTCACGTCCAAAGGTATCCAAAACTGGCTGCGAAGAACAAGGAGCCCAACACGGCGGGAAATGACATCTTTGCAAAGTTCTCAGCCTACATCAAGAACACGAACCCAGGAGCCAACGCAAGTGAGTTTAACGTCCGCTCTATGACTTATTAGACAGGTTCAAGGAATATCTACAGCTCTTTATGGATGCTCCGCTGTCAACGGCAAACATATGGAGCCACATGTTATCCAGAGCTCATTCACATTCTGCTAGGCCTTTACAGGGATTGTCTTGACTTAAAGCTGCTGTATTTCTTCAGATAAAAACATTCAGCACAAGCACATATCAAACTTTTGGCTGTGCAGGTCTAGAGAAGGGGCTACTGAAAGCTCTGAAGAAACTAGACAACTTCCTGAACTCCCCTCTGCCGGACGAGATTGATGCCGATAGTACTGGGGAGGAGAAGTGCTCCAACCGCAAGTACTTGGACGGCAATGAATTAACGCTCGCAGACTGCAACCTCCTCCCCAAACTGCACGTAGTGAAGGTGATGTACCGCTGGGAGAGCTGCTGTAATTGATCATTTAGTGCAAGACAAAATAGTGGTGATTCTTGAAAGGTTCCAAAAACGTTCCTTTTTTATTGCTGAAATGTTCCAAAAATGTTCTTTTTATTGCAAAGAATGTTTCTCAGGGTGGGATTACGTCAGTTTCTGCAGAGACACACACCTTTCCAGCTAAAACGGAACGTTCTCACAACTTTCAATGTTTTTTAAAAGTTATATAAATGTTTTATAGTAATGTTTATGGAACATTCTAATAACATTATTCATAGGCTATTTAATATACATTTCAATAATGTTGAGAGAAAATGTGCTTAGATTATTACAAATAAATGTTAAACGAACATATTTAGGGTGAGTTAGTAAAATGTTCTAAGAAATGTTCTAAGAAACATTTTAGTGATCTTTGAATAATGTTCTAATTATGATACATTCTTAGAATGTTAAAAATAAACCTTCAAACCTTCACCTTTTGCAACTTTTAAATAACATTAGAATCATGCTAAAAAATGGGAAATTTTTACATTTTAGTAACATTTCAAAACAGTGTTCCCACAACGTTTTTATAACCTACATTTATTATCATGGGTTAAAGTCTTTTATACATTCCTGATTCCTGAAACGCTCCAAAAACATTCGTTTTGTATTACAGCCAAATTAAAACTGTGACACAACAAATAAAACAGCAAACTGCAATAAATCCTTGAATGTTGCACTTACATTTTTGGTGTTTCATGAATTGCAATTTGCATATTACAGCATATAAAACATACATCATATAAAATTACATCATATAAAATTACGTCATACAAAATTACAGCATATAAAACATACGTGACAACTTGCCCCGACCTGACATTTATTAAAATACTCTTAGTACAATTTGTTTAGACTGTAAATTAGCACTGTTAGTTGTTTCATTTCATCATTATTTTTCACCCCACATTCAAGTGGTTTGTAATTACAACATTTTTGAACATTCCTGCCTTTATTGCCTAGCAAAAAGATACAGAGGGGCAATTTGTCACACTATGTATTAAATACGGGGCAAGTTGTCACAAATGGACAACTTTTCTCATCTTTTCTCAAATATAAAATTCATCTTCTATTCTGCATTTAAAATGTATTATAGCCTAATTAATGGCTAAATCAAAACTCTTAAACAATTGAAAAAATGGCAAAAATGTAAAAGTAGAATGCAAATTAATATATGCAAAAGTAAAATATTGCAAACTGCAATATCTGTTTTGAAACAATCTGTATTGTATAAAGCACTATAAAAATGAAAGCGACATGGCTTTTACATTTTTGCTTTTTCGTGAATTGCGACATACTGTATAAAATACATGTGACAACTTGCCCCAACTTGAAATTTATTAAGATTCTTATAGGATGATTTGTTTGGATCATAAAATAGTGGCAATTGTTTGTGTCCACATTCAGGTGGTTTCTAAGAAGTACCGTAACTTTGAGATCCCATCAGATTTCAGTGGAGTTTGGAGGTACCTGCAGAACGCTTACGCCCGGGATGAATTCACCAACACCTGTGCGGCAGACAGAGAGATTGAACTGGCCTATCAGGACGTGGCCAAGCGGCTGGGCAAATGAACACGCACTACTCAGTGACTCCAATAATCATATGCAAAACTGCTAAAGTGGTGACCTTTCTCTTGGTAAAAGATTGTCTCACAAAAAAGTTTTCCTTCAGCAGTTATTGAGCAGAATTTGCCTCCAGGACATTGACTCGGTCCTGTAATACTCTTGTCATGCTTGTGTGTACTTCCCATACTATTGCCATTATGTTTACTGTCTGTAAGTGACATAAACTCCTCTGTTAGTGTCGCTATCTATGACGGTCTAGAAAAAACACTGTGCCACTGTTTCTCTACAACTTTTCAGAGTTGGATGATGATTCCCCTCACTTAAAGTCCAATTCTTGTTGCATAAATCTTTCAAATTTTGCATTGTATGACTTATTTTTGCTAGCTTGTGAAACAGTAATGTAATTTTTTGTTTTATCTAAGAGTATGACAATTATCCTTAGTATTTATTATGGTTAATGTGTGTAAATCTCCACAGGAGAAAAAAAAGGTGAGCATGAAAGAATGTAATTTCTTTAGAATTGGCTTGAGAACAATTCTATTTAGGCACACAGCCCCACCTATTGGAGCAATGAATAAAATTGAGCTATTTAAGCCCTATTCTGCAGTACAAAATGTATACGTTAATATTTAATAATATTTTTTTTTTTGTTTCTGTAATCAAATCAAAGCCATCACCCAAAACAGGCACATGTTTAGGTCTCAGGTATGTCTAGCCCTATCTGGAATTTTCATATATTTAAACTGAACGAGAAGATCAGTTATCTCTTATTAATAAAAGATATATTTTTTCATAAATCTTGTTGTGTTTCTTTCGTGTTTAGTCACGTGTCATACTGCAAGACAAATATATATATATATATATATATATATATATATATATATATATATATATATATATATATATATATATATGGAAAAAACTCGACTAGCACAGATATTCCCTGAAATCATGAGATTAAAGGGAGAAAATTGGTTGAATTTTTTTTTTGTTTTGTTTAAGCCCTTATATTAATTCTTCCAAACAAAATTTGTTTTATGTGATCTGTAAAGTTGTCGAAATCGCCACTGTAGCTGCGGAACTATTTTTTTCCGGGCGGATACTTACGTTAAATGACGCTCCTGTTTTGTATTCTTCCGCGTGTGGTGAGAGAGTTACCGCGTTTATCGACTTGACAGGATTTGAAAAATACGGGTTAGTAGTAAACGATTTTAACAAACTACTCTAATGTGTTCACGTGCGGTTTTAATTGTTGTAGCTCTACCTTCAAAATCAAGTTTATTTCAAATGTTTGTTTTTGTTCTTGTCTAGACTTTTAAGAAGAAGCGGTTTGTTTTACGGTCGCAGTTTATCGTCAGTGTCAATAGACATGTTGTTTTGTAGTTTATCTTGTATAGAATCTTTAACATTTCTTATCACTACTAAAAAAAAAAAAAATCAAACAAACAAGCAAAGATAAACAAGTTTATGTTAGACTGCTGGTTTCTGTCAACATGGTCTACTTTTTAGAGGTGTTTTAGGCACTTGTCAGCTGGTTCACCAGCTAAACTAGTTAGTCTACCATATTAAGTTGTCTTAATTGTTTGTTTGTTTCTGCAGGATAGATTAATAGTAATTTTTCAAATTTACGTATATGACCTTGAATGATACTGCAATTGGTAACATATTGGTTTGACTTGGTGTGGTTACAACCGAACATCTGCTGAGCTGCAGCTCTACCAACAACTGGATACAATATGAGACACTTAACATAATATTTCACACAAACCAAATGGTCACCGTCTATCAAACTGTCAAGTATGTGTAAAAAAAGCTGTTGTTCCATCTGATTTCCAGCACTGTCTGCATGTCAGGTTCAGCTGGCAGCTGAATAATATTACTTTATACGAGCATGGAGATCAGATTGGAACACAGGCCGAAACAGGAGAGGTTTTCCTCTGGTAGCTCAGGGCCGCTCAGGTCTCATGGGTTTTAATTACCCTACTTCCTGTTGAGGAAGCCCTTTCACCATCTCTGAGCCGTCCAACACATTTCTTTCACTGCAAATTCAAACCATCTGCATTTATGTCTGCAGTCATTATTGGGCAGTTGTGGCCTAATGGATAGAGAGTCGGACTTGTAACCCGAAGGTCGCAGGTTCGAGTCTCAGGTCCGGCAGGGATTGTCGGTGGGGGGAGTGAATGTCCAGCGCTCTCTCTGCCCTCAATACCACGACTGAGGTGAGACCCTTGAGCAACTGCTCCCCGGGCGCTGCAGCATTGGCTGCCCACTGCTCCGGGTGTGTGTTCACGGTGTGTGTGTGTGCGTGCACTTGGATGGGTTAAATGCAGAGCACAAATTCCGAGTATGGGTCACCATACTTGGCCACAAGTCACCTCCTTTCCTTCCTCCTTTATGTGGGCAGTGGGGGACCGGTCAAACAAGCGCTTGGCTCCTTCCCTGATTGTTTCAGCAAGTCTTGCGCCATTCTGGATGAAATGTGTCCTGTGGCCTGAAGCACATGGAAGGCCCTATCGACTCACTCACATCCCACACACCAAACATGCAATCATCCGTCTTCAGATGGAAATCCTTCTCCAACACGCTTTTCTTTTTCTCTGTGAGGAAACTGCAGTTTCACAACGTGCAAGCATAATTGAAAAATCTCTATTGTCTTCTCGTTGTGCAATGAAGGAGTGATCAGGATATGGACAGGTTTATTTTCAGTTATTCACTTCATGCAACCTAATTAATTGGATTTCATTCAATGAGGCATCCTTATTCCATCTACACTTGGCTATATACAGATAGAAAAATTTACTTCTATGATGATGCTAATCATTGTGCCTGATGAAGACCTAACTGGTTTGCGCTGTTTGTGAAAATACATTTTTTAAAAATGTTTCATTCATAATTGCTCACTCATGTCAGTTACGGGGCTTCCAAACATCTGGATTTTAATGTATTTCTGTGGGGGGAGTAAGTTTTACATATGTGGCCTAAACAACCATATGCATTTACAGTAATCTTGACTGAGTTGCATCTTGTATTGGATCTCAAATGCACCTTGGAAGTCATTTAAACTCGGTCCAGGTCTAGATAGATGCCCAATTTGTAAAAACGCATGAAGTGCACATGTAAATACCTCCATAAAGACTCTAAGGTGGGCTTTTTTGCCTTGAGTTAGTAAGCAATCACATAGCAAAGTGCACGCACATTCTCTTCAGGAAATGTAAAAAAAATTTAAAATGACTTTACAGTATTTACAATAACTAGAGTATCTTTTATTTTGAAAGAAACTGTGGTAACTGTGTTTGGATGGAAGAAAGCAAGAACAATATCATCACAGGACTGGAAAAAAGTACATTATATGTCTTGGAACCGGCAATTACGTGTGAGAAAATGAGTCTTTTCCTGAATGCTTCTACCTTTCTTGAACGGTGGCAAAGCAGCGGTAGCCGCTGACTTCATTACTCACTTCCCACCTGATTTAACTTATGCTGAAGTAGCAATTGCGTTTTCATAGCTCAAAACCTAAAGGTAATCTAAAGCAGAGCCCACTCCACGGACACTGCCAACGCACCACACAAAAGGCATGTGATTCCTCCACAACTCTGCTCGGATCACCAACATCAGACGATTTCAGGGCAGTAAAGGCAAGGCAACCTGTAGTTCACTCCGACCGTTTTATCAAAACAAGCATTTGCTTGAGTCTTATAATTATAGGTTAATGGACAGAGTTGGATTCAAGCATCGCTGCGCAGTAATATCCTTTGAGATCTTGTTGGATTTCTGACTGTGGATCGGTTGTGCATCAGTGACATCGCCTGGGCTCTAAATGATACCAAATGTTGAAGTTTGCCCCTGTTTCAAACAGCAGGGTAATTGTGGGTATGCATCAGTCAGATCTTGATTTAGACTTCAGTGCTGTCTGTCTGGACCTCATGAAGAGATCCAAGAGGTTTCACATTTTATGGTGGAAAATTAAAAGTCTTCATGCTGAGAGTGTATGAAATGGCATTTGGTATTGTTTGCTTTGGTAGGAATATTTTATTTTGTCCATCGCCAACTTGCCTTTTGGGATTTCGGGATACACTCTTTTATCTACTTAAAATTTCCATCTTGCAGTATATGAATGTTAGGCTTTCATGTGTTCTCCATCTGTCCATCTTAGGGTTTAGATCTGTATCATAATATAATGTTTTGTTTTGTTTTGTTTTTTTCAGTGAAAAGCCAAAAGGGATAATTCACCCCAGAATTAAAATTTACTCATCAACATTGACTCACCCTCATGTCGAGCCAAACATGAGACTTTCTAAGAATGCAAAAGGGAGATACTTAAGAAACACTGAAAAAAACAAAAAAATTAATTGAGCTAATTAAAAAATTAAAACTAATTAAAAAATCTAATATAAAATATTCATCATAACTCTCAGTGACACAAAAATAACACTGGAAGCATATAGTGAACAGGGGCTAGCAAACTTCAAAAAGGCCAACCCCCCACCCATTTCAAGTTATTCAGTAGTTTTGCATTAGGAATAGGAAAAAATATAAGGTAAATTCACTTGTAAGGAATCAAAGACTGGAAATAAAGTGTAAAAAAAAGATGCATTTCATGTCCTTTTTGGAGCTTGGCAACCTCTAGTCATTCTATGCTTTCATCGTTTATGGAAAATCATATGGGTTTGGATCAACATGTGAGCAAGTATGTGATGACAGTATTCATTTATGGGTGAACTATTTATCTAATTTAATATGTAAAACCAAATGTTTTATCAAAAAGCTTGTGATGTCATCTTAACACCTCGACATCATTTTTGAAGTAAAACCTCGAAAGAACCGCGAGAACAAACCCTCGGTCAATGTAAACAGCTGCTACCTACTGGCAGTAAGTCACCGTATCTCTCTGCAGAGCGTGAAATGACCCTTCTGCGGTCATAATATGAGCCGTCCTGCTCTGTGCGCTCGGTTCCAGCGGTGTCAGGCCCCGCTGCATGCTGGGAAGATAGAGAGGGTGAGAGTGATGGGGTGGAACAATGTCCCTCTCACACGCATGTGTTTGTTTAGGCTTTGGCACTCGGCGGCTTCCAGCGAGGTGTCAGAATGGAGCCTCACTTCTGTTTCACACGTCCTCTTTCTGAAACTAGAGCACATGTCATGCAGGGCTCGAAAATAATGATGAAAGCGTTGCTGCATGTTCTTACATTTAATGTGGTCATGATATCAATTCAACTTTTATCAATATCAATACCAGTAAAAGTTCATGATTCTAACTAAAAAATAATCAAATGAGCACCATGTTTTATTAAAAAATGTAAAATAATACATTCTCTCTCCATATAGTAGGTGTGTCTGTATGTTGTTTCATTATAAAATGTATGCTAATATAAATATGAACAAATTATTTTACTTTTTCATTCACTGTTCCCACCTGGTGGAATGACCTGCCCAACTCAATCCGAGCAGCTGAATCCTTAGCCATCTTCAAGAAATGGCTAAAAACACATCTCTTCCATCTTTATTTGACCCTCTAACTCTATCACTGTCTATTCTAATTCTATTTTATCTATCTGTCTTCTTTTTATTAAAAAAAACAAAAAAAAACACTCACCCTTGACCCTCTATCAATTGCATATTTATTCTGTAACTGCTACTTTTTCTTTAAAAACTAACAGTAGCTTTCTATCTACTTGTTTTCTTTAAAAAAAAAACAAAAAAAAAACTTGCTATGTGTACTGCATTAGGCTAACCGAGACTTGTCATATCGCTTGCATGTTGCTGCTCTTTTGTTGGTTTTGATTGCTTCTGTTGTCCTCTTTTGTAAGTCGCTTTGGATAAAAGCGTCTGCTAAATAACTAAATGTAAATGTAAAAATTAACCTAGATCAGTGGCATTTAGCTCTTAAGTATTAAGAATTTTTGCTAAATTAAACTTTGTTTCAGGTTTTCTGAACAGCAAAAAATAAAATAAGTGATATTTTTGTCTTGCATTTTCACAATTTTCAAATTGGCAAATTTGACAAATTGTCTTTAATTTTATGTATTTCATATAAAATACATAAACCTCTGATAGGAAATGTAATTTGGTCATAAACCTGTTGCTTTATAACTCGAGATCTTTGACTAGAGATCTTTGACTTTTGCTGACTTTTTCAAAGAAATAATAATTAAGATATTAAATCTAATTTGTGTCTTTTCCCCCCAATTGGCAGTTTAGATGCTTCACATTTGCCAAACTATGCATTATATGAAAAACTGACTTCATTCACCAAATTACTGACTTAGAAACCACCACAGATACTGTGATTAGAGACATCAGTAATCAGACTCAGATTAAGATTTCTGCTTGTGCATCAGAAAATTGCTTTTTCATGGTTTCTAAGGGCTGCCGTCCACCATCTCTGACTCATCACAGTATTTATGGAGACTGTATGACTGATCTTTGGCTCCTTGCTCGCATATATCCCCTCCTCTATCCATCCTCGCCTCTCCTTAACTTGAGGGAATCCCAAGTTTACCATGGCGTAACCATAGTTTCCATCAAAATACCATATTTACTGCAGGGTGGCCAACCAGAAGACAACCTTGCAACTGTATATAAGTGTAGTGTTTTTTCAAACTTACATACTGTTTTGATCATGCATGATGCTGTGAAACCGATGGTGAGAAGAGTTTTAATTTGTATTTATTAATGTTTATTTTGTGTTTTTGTTTGCAGCACCAGCTTGGGTTTAATGAAGTAGTTGCAAAGAAGTTTACCCACAGGAGGGCAGTGTTTCTTAAAATTTGCCCAGGGTTCGGCACAGACGTGACCTTGAAGCAGGACTGGGAATGAGCTGATGATGCGTTGGAGGTCTTACATTCTTTCACGGACAGTTTTGCACTGCTCTCTGGTTTTTAAATTCCTGCATATATAAATCTCTCTAAAGAAAAAAGACTGACAGAAACTGTCACTGAGGCAGGGCCCTTTCAAAAGGTACTAATATGTACATTTAAAATCGCCAACGGACTTTTAATATCTTTTAAAACAAGAATTGATCAAGTGGTTTTCCTATAGGTCATACAAGATTGACGCATGAAGACCCAACTCCATGTATATTTTGCAAGTCCCCCCTTTCCATTATACGTTTTTCTGAACTGTCCCGCTTTTAATGCAAGTAGACAATTTTTTAATGCAGTAAGCTCACATAAGGACCTGTTTAATAAGATTTTACCAGAAAATGTTGTAGAATTTTTATCATGTTGATGTAAAACATCTTGTGTATTTTTAATTGTCGTAAAACATCTTGTGTATTTTTAATTGTCGTATCTTTCTTTTCGTTTGGTTTTCATTGTTATTGTATTTCTGTAACTTGTATTTTGTAACTGTTTTTGCCGTGACATTAAAATCTGTATTAAACAAACAAAACAAACGCTTTAGGTACCTTTAAGGCACTAAAATACACCCATTTGGAGTAAATATGGTAAAAAGGTGTACCTTTTGAAAGTCCAGTCCGTGAGACAGTTTATGTACATTCAATACAACATTTTTGTGAAAAATGTAATACACTACCATTCAAAAGTTTAGGCAATGTAAGATTAAAAAAAAAAAAAAAAATTAATACTTTTATTCAGCAAGGATGCATTAGGCTGATCAAAAGTGACAGTAAAGACATTTCTAGATATCTATTTCAAGTAAATTGTTCTTTTGAATTTTATAATAATCTAAGAATCCTGAAAAAAACCCACATTTTTAAAACTTTAAACTATATATTAAAATAGAAAACAGTTGTTTTAAATTGTAGTAATATCAACAATATTACTGTTTTTACTGTAATTTCAATCAAATAAATACAGCCTTGGTGAGCAAAAGAGACTTCTTTCAAAAACATTAGAAAATTGTAATTATTCCAAACCTTTGACTGGAAGTGTGTAAATCATTGCACTCCATTGTGTATCACTGAATTTTTCTTTGATAAAATCACTTTGGGTTAGGGTTGTATGGTTAACACTTTTATTTATTTTTTTTGTTTGACAGGATTGTTGATCAAGGACAAACAGCGCTGATCCAGGAACACGTCCTACTTGGCAACTTCACGGTCAAGTTTTTTTTTTTTTTTTTTTTTTAGCAGAGGATGAATCGTGAGCTTACAGGTGCGATCAGCTTTAGATAACACCTCTATGCATTACTTCCACCCCCTCTTGCAAAGTGTCCCGTTTACTGCCGGCGCGCTGGAGGTGTTTAAGGATTGCGCCCCACTGCCTCCGTGCTCCCGTGAGCTTCACACTTCATTTGTACGGAAACCTCCCAGCAGCAGCAAATACTTCACGAGCGCTGCCAGCATAAATCATCAGGCCCGACAAGCCCGTCTGCAACCTTCAGACAGCCGTGGGACACTAAGGGTCTCTATTTTCAGATGTCCCGCAGGTTTCACCCTGTTAAAGGCGTCGGGGCATTGTCCTTGGCACACCTCCAGCCAAACTGGGACAGCACTATGCAGATTTGATTGCTTGTGAAGTGATTTGGAGCAACTAGGGGCTTAACTGTATGAGAAATGACTAACCCTCACAACACGCTGTGAAACCAGAAGCCTCCTATTTCATTCAGAGAGAACGATAGGAAATGAAGCGTAAATCATTGCTCCTCAAAGAAAGACACTGAGGTGTTCAGAGAAAAGATTTCTGTTCAGTTCTTGCAAAAAAACCCAAAAACGTTCAATAAAATTAATTAAATTAAACTGAGGAAGACCTAGCAATTCAATTAGGGATTTTCAAAAGAAAAAAAATGATTTAAACAGATGTTATAGTCTTCAATGAGCAAAATTAAAAATATATATAATTTTGTTACCTACCTTTGCTGTCTACCTAATGCAGTGAAATTGAAATGCATATTCATTCATTCATTTTTAGTTTGTTTATTTTAGTTTTTACTAAAGACTGGCATTTATTTTATCTGGCATACAGCAAAAAATAAAAAGTAACAATAATCAATAAAATAACTGCTTTATTTTTATTTTAAATAAAGAAAAATTAAATAAACTGTAAGTAAATAGATGGGAATTGAGTGTTTTAAAAAAATTCATGCAATGCATTATGATCTAAAATAAATATCAAATATATAAATAAAAATGTATACAGAATTATTTATTATACACACACTTTATAAATCATTTATATCAATAAAATAACTTTTAATTTTTTTTATTTTAAATAAAGTAAAATTAAACTGTGTAAGTAAATAGATGGGAATTGAGTGTTTTTAAAAAATTCATGCAATGCATTATGATCTAAAATAAATATCAAATATATAAATAAAAATGTATACATAAAATTATTTATTATATACACACTATAAGTAATATATATATATATATATATATATATATATATATATATACATATATAAAATTCATATAATGGATTCAGTAAACATTTTACAAATTAAAACTGTAATTTCATTGTTTACAGTCAGTATGTTGTGACAAAATTCAAGAATTTAACTAAATTTAATAAGCAGTCAAATGTTTTCGTCCCTCCAAAATAATGAGGTAATTGTGACTTTTTATCTCCCAGTGTGGCTTTTTTTTTTTCTCCCTATTTTAAACCTCATCTCACAATTACCCAGAAACAATCATCGTTTTTTTTTTAGCACGGCATCAAGAAACCATAAGATCCATTTATCAGCAACCGCTCTAAGTTTTGTCTTAAAAAGGCCAGAGATGATGTTTCTAATTCTTAGATCGTCTCAGTGTTTGGCTTTTTCGCTATCAACCCCACTTCTGTTTGATACGGAAAGACCATCATTAGTTCTTGCTCTTTCTACGTACTTGTTTATTTTCACTTAAAACCATCAGGCAATGTGCCGACCCACGAATGAAAACAGAATCTGAGAACTTTTATCAATTAGCCCTGATAAAGATGACAGAACATTGTGCTTTTCAAAAGGAAACACACGTGTTTTGTCTTAAAACAATGTAATAGTGTCGAACTCACTCTAAGTAGCGCTAAATAAGCCCATTGAGTCGTTTCCTGGCTGAGGTGATCCAAACCAAACATTGATCCAAGCTGAACTTATGGATGTTTGGGTTCATTGATAGGGCCGTTTAAAGACCCTCAGTGCAGGTTTAGACAAACAGTTGGCAATGTGTTTGAACAGCTCACAGCATTAACCGATCCGTTTCATCTGACACATTAATGGGCATTAATCATCACGTGCTTCATAATGGAGCATTTGTCTGTCTTGAAGTGTATGTTATGAAAGTCTCCGGTGGAAATTCAGAATATAGTCAGGAAGTGACAGGAAATCATATAAAATCTCATGGAGATTTGGGCCTACATATTCTGGCAAGATATGCACAGATAAGGCCCGTTCAACAAACTGACTCGAAGAAGTTTAAACATCGCTACGCTCTTCAAGTTAAAGTAGCGTTGCACAATGTTAACCAGGGCCGGAAAGCTCTCTATCTCAGATTTTCATCGGAGCTGTTCAGAAAGCCCTATTTATTTTCAGCGTGTATGACGGGGAAGTGTAATGTAAAATGCAGACCAGCTATATCTTTCATGCTTTGGAAAGATTAAGAAGTGCAAACTAATAAAACCCACAGGAGGCCGACAGACAGCGGCAGTACAGCTTTAGTTCTGTTCAGCTGAATTCAGTTTAGTTCAGTTAAGATCAATTTAGTTCAACAGAGCTGCCGGCGATGTTTTGTGTTTTCATTTCCAGTCAGTTCAGCTATGTTAAATTCAATTTTGTTCTTTTCAGTTGCATTCAATCCATTTCAATTCATTTCGGCTTAGTTCAGTTCAATTTTAGTGTCAGTTCAGTTCATTAAACTACTGATGACATTGTTCAGTTCAGTTAAATTCAGTTCAGTTCAATACACTTCACTTCAGTTCAATTTTGTCATCAGTTCAGTAAACTACCGATGACGTTGTTCTGTTCAGTTAAATGCAATTCTGTTTGCTTCAGTTTGGCTTAGTTCAGTTCAGTAAACTATTGATGGCTAAATGTTATTTCAAAATTTTCTTTGTTTTTATATTTCGTTCAGCTCAGCTAAGTTCAGTTACATTTACAGTAGTTTGACAGTTAAATAGTTCAGTTCAGCTCAGCCAAGCTTATTTCCCTTAAACTGAATTCTGCTCAATCTGGTTGAGTTAAGTTTGTTTCATTTAAGATCAGTTTGGTTAAGTTCAACAAAATTGCTGGCAAATGTAATTTCTAGTAGGTGTTTCTTATTTTCCTTTCCAGTCTGTTCAGCTATGTTAAGTTAAATTTTGTTCAGTTAAATTCAGTTCACTTCATTTAGATTCTGTTCAGTTTCATTTCAGTCTAATCAGTAAAGCTTAACAAAACTGTTGTTAGCAAAATGTCATTTGTTTCCTGTTTTTGTGTATTGTAAATTAATTTAAGCTATGTTCAGTTCAATTTTATTCAATTTGAAGTTCAGTTAAAAGTTCAGCTGCCTTAAATTTAATTTATTAATATAATTTAATTTTGCTTAGTTCAGTCTCTTCTGTTCAGTTCAGTTCAGTATGGTTGAGTTCAGTTTAGTGTACAAAACTGCTGATGGCTGATGTAACAGATTATTTACATTCTGTTTAATTCAAGCTATGTTAATGTCAGTTTGATTCAATTCATAGTAGTTCAGCTAAATTCAGTTTTCTAGGAAGCACCTGCTCCTGAGGTGTTTTTAATGAAGTCAGTCACGATTGCAAGACTTTTTATTATTGAAAAGGGCTTGAAAGTAAATTCACATTTATAACTTTTAAATGCTTGTATAATACTTGGTTTATATCATTAACTCTTTCATGCATAGTGTCTCTAGAATAGGACAAATACATGTTGATAAAACTACGCAAGTCTGATTTTTTTTTTTTTTTTGTTTACAAAACAATTGAAAACTAATTTGACCTGTTCCTTTCCTTCAGAATTCATGCATGAAGTGGTAAATTCATGCATTAAGTTTTCTTTACCAGGTTGCACATTTGTGTTTATCAAACTTATTTTAACAGTGGCACGTATAGTCAACGTAATCATGATGTTTTCCCCATTAAATGAAATGGAAAAAAGAAAACAGTGAATTATAACAAAAAGCCATTTTTATTCTCAAAGACAAATGATACAATCATCAGAAATGCGCAAAAATCTCACAAATTTTTACTGGATTGTTAGTCCCATACAAACCGGTTAAAGTTTCACAAACTCTATGGATGAAACAGGACGAAAGATTGTCGAAACTGAAACGTCTGTACAGTATGTGCAAGGAAGTAATGCTCGACACAAATGAGATAATGCGTTCTCCCGTTGTTTACAAACCGAGCATTGTGTTGAATCAAAATGATGCAGACTTCGATAGCAGGTTTTCCAGGGTTTCAAATGCGAAACACTTTAGTTAAAAGTACAGAAATGAGCGCAAAAGACTTCGCTGAAGCATTTGGTTTTCTTCATGTGTTAATTTGACCTTGCGTACTGGCAATGTAAATGAAATTTGCAAATAGATATTCCAAGGAGAAGCCCAAAACTCTCTGTATGTCTGTGATAATGACACAACATACTGTAGGTAAATGAAATCTCAATGCTTTTTTTTAATGGAAGGAATGGAAGGAATCTCTGCTATTGACCCATAAAACAGACTCTTGCAAGGGTACTACATAAAAAAGGGTCAATGAAAAACATAGTCCATAGCCCAAAAGCATATAAATATTTGGCCCTGTGACATGTTTGATTAAGACAGACCAATGCTGTTCTTGTATTATCAGGCATATTGAAGCAATTACACACGGATTCATACAAAGTTAACAGTGCAGAGGTTCTTTACATTTGCAGTTACCTGCTTGCAGCTTTTTGTAAACATTCTGTAAACATAAACGCTCTCCTCACTACCAGAAGACACCACGGTAAAAGAAAAGGCTAAATTAAATAGTGGGGCAGTTAAGAACAGCAGTGGAAGTGTTGTTTTTTTGTTACCGAACTCAAAGAAATGGAGTTTAATACTGTACAGAAGAAATTACCGGGGTAGCAATCACATACAGGCTTGTTTTAAGCTCAGATTAGTAGTTTCTGCCATGACCTTTGATCTCAAATGGAGATGCAATTCACTTTGGATGATTTTCTCTTGTTCAGGTTGTATTTTATCACAAAAAAACAAAGGAAAAAATAAACATGATATTATATTTTGCATGAAGTTTAGGACCATATTTATTGAGGATTTTTTGCATTTTCATAATTATTATTTACTTTAAGATGAAAAAATGCATATTTATATTTATTAAAATGTATTTATATGCCATAAAACTAAATTGAATTTGCTAATTTAATTTGTGACCAAAACGGTTTTATTTTAATTTAGAATGATGTTTTTGGATTAAAATAGAGTTTTTCTGAATTGGAAAAAAATGTCATCCTGAAACCAGAATTCATTTTCTTCATACTAAATGTAACTTCTTGAGTAAAATATAACCTGGCCATTCATTTGTGTTTTGTATCTGCCATTTAGGCTTCATTTCTTTTACATCCCTTTAAAAGAAGAAGTGCTTTGTTCTACACAAAAATAGAAATAAAAAAAGAAAAGTGACATTTGTCTCAGAAGGGCGCTGCCAGCAGCCTATTAACTTCCATTTGGACAAACATTCTATCAAGTACCACTTGTTGTTGAATCCAGAAACATACATTATTCTTCAAAGACGCCAACTACAAAGTGTAAAGAAAATTGCATTATTACAAATAGAATTGTTTCAAAATTGCAGGAGTTCTCTTGTCAGTGTTAATTTCATCCCAAATCATTATGGTTTGTTGACCAATAAATAAATAATAGAAATAGAGATGATAAACTTTTCTGGTAAACATCCATTGTGTAATTTAGGCTACTCGATTTGATTGTCCATTCAGTAAAAGGTTTGCTTGTAAAATGTCTTGCAGCCCAAAGATTGCCATAGATTCTGTTGTCTAACATGCCAGTAATATCAAAGTACTTGATTATATTGTACCTCAAGAACATTAGCACACAGCAAAGAGACATTTCTGAGTTTGATTGTTGTAGTACAGTTTGCATAGTGTTTAACTAACCTACAAAGTGCAGTTAACCATCCAGTTCTAGAACAGAAGGCTGACGATTGTATTGATTTCATATCTGCACGAGACACAGAAACTGGTCGTTTTATTATTGCAAGTGCATGCGTGAGATTTGATCATATCCGTATTTGAAGATGCAAAGATTTAGGCCACTGCTGCAAGAGTTTGGTCGTTCTTGTAGTTACCGAAAGACATTAAATAAAAAATAAATCTAAAATAAATTAACTAGATAAACATTGGATACCAAAATCAAACAAGTGGAGAGTGCAGCACGTCACCTCTCGTAACATATCTTTGTACATTTATTTATTGATTTTTCCTTCTAGATGTTACTCACTCAGATTTACTCAGTCTAAAACATTTCTGGATGTCTTAATGCTTAATATGAAATGTTTCTGACTGAGATTTTATTCTGAAATATCCTTCCTTCATTGCTTACGTATCATTGGATTTTCTTTTTGGTTACTTTACAATAACAGAAATAATAACAAAACATTTAAATTACAAAACGAGTAAATATTTCATTAAGTTATTAATAGATGTCCCAAAAATAATATTCAAACGTCTTAAATTTTGTCCCTCTAAACACATTGCATAATTTAAAGTTCATATGGCTTATATTGCTTCTCAAATCAGTACCGTTTGTTACCATTTCATACATAAATTAAAATAATCAGAGGGAATTAGCCAGTACTGTTTCAAATAGCTGACTTCTAGCACGCATAAATAAGAAAAAAACAATTGCTTTCAGTGTTAAGAAATGCTAAATTATTCCGAGTTAGTATAAAAATATTCTGCGCCAATAGTGTGGATGTATTCCTATTGCAATGAAAGTTTACTCAAGGACAGAAAAAGGGATAGTTCGTCCAAAAATGAACGTTCTGGCATCATTTACTCTTAAATATAGGTCACTTCTTTACACAAAGCTATTGAATGAGCGCACAAGTCATATGGACCACTTTTTTGGTGCTTCTTGGAGTTTAACAGCACCGAAAACCATCTTAAAAAGGATTTTGGAGCATGACAGTGACGGTATGCTTTCGTTGTACCTAAATGTGCAGCATCAACATTGTGCTAAATATCTCCTTTTGTGTTTTACAGAAGAAAGAAAGTCATACGGGTTTGGAACGACATGAAGGTAAGTATATTGTTATTTTTGGCTGAACTATTCCTTTAAATTCAGTGACTTGCATGTTATATCACTGATGAAGTGGAATGTCAGATGAATTAGACTAAAGGTGCGTTCACATTTACCGTTGCTCTGCGAAGTTTCGCTTAAATATTGCTGATATGATCGCACCTTAATGCCGTAAATCATTCCCTGTAAGGGTCATCTATTTTATAGAATTAAAAAACATCAGTGTAGTCATAAAAATACACTGCAACCATTCAATATTGTACCTTTTTACCAGTGAGTACCAATGAGTACCAATGAGTTTGTGCTTCAAATCCGATGATTCTTCCATGCAACTATCTCTCGCACTCTTGTCTTTAAGGCTAACAGTGCTGCGTTGAGGTCTCGTTCGTCCAGACCGTCTCAATATGGTCTCCAAACGGACTCGTCCATCCTGCCGCTGGAGTTGAGAACCGTTGGTGAGCTGCTGTGGCTGCCGTCCGCCTCGCCTCCGTCCGTCTGATTGGGCAGGTTGGGGTTAATGAGGGTGCTTCCGGTGGACGCGCTAGTGCAAGGCGGCAGCATCCTGGAGGGGGATCGATCTCCGCCCGGCACCATTGAGAACTGGTACGATCCGGACGAGGCGCCGTAGTAGAGGTACGGTGTGCTGCTGGTCTGGAAGGGCCCGCTTTGGTTCTGGGTGGATCCGGGGTACGGCGGAGGCAGGTAGGTGTGGTAGTGGGTGGTGGTGGACATGCCCAGAGACATGCCCGAGGTCACCGGTGTAGGGGTGTATGTGAACGTCGCAGGATAGTGCATTCTGGGACTGGGGAAACGGGAATCTGTGAGGGAGGACAGACCGGGAAATTGACGTTCAAACTGCCGCGGGTCAGCTGAGAACGGACTGAGATCCGACGTACCTGGTGGAGAGAAAAGAGCAGTTTTTAGTGATATTTAAATGAAGATCAATTTTTGAACATTCATTCAGTCAGGTCCTAAAAAATTGTGCATCTTTTCAGTACCGTTTCTGTGACATCATTTATTTATTTAATCAGAGCATTTATCTGGTATGAAAACAATCAGTAAAATTAAGTTAAAAAGTACAACGGAATGCTTACTACAGTACAACAAATTGTTGTACTTTTAGCTTAATGTTACTCATTGTTTTTGTACAAAATAAATAATCTGATTGTATAAATAAATTCTGTAATCTGATATTTATATACAGTAGTTGATCTAACATTTGAAGTGGATCAAAACCTTTCATCAAAGTTGTCCTAAAACAAAAACAATACCTGTACTTTGATGAACTTTATTGATCCACTTCAAATGTTGACTACAATATTTATAAAAGATACATTTTCCATTATATTCATTGTAATAAACAAATGTGCATTTTACCTTTATTTTACTTATCTATTATATCAAAAAAAGGGCAGAATCTGACATTTTCATTTTACATTCTAAATTTTCATTTTTTTTTTTTTTTTTTTAGTCCCAAACATAATATATTACATAATGTAATGTCAAACTTTTGGGCCCCATTGCATAACATTCAGATGTCATTTCTGCAGGGATTAAAGTTTTCCGTCGCTACGACGGATTTCCGTCAGTTGGAAAAAATGAGAGGAAAAGAAACATGTAGCGTGTTGTCGTTGTTCTGCCGGCACACCAAAAATCATCCCCGCTAGAGCTTCTCAGTGACAACATGGTAACGGCGCTCGCATCATTCACAGTCGGGTTGTTAGCAGAGAACACAGAGCAGAACTTGAATTTCGGCACGGGATTGCGGCTATTAATAACAATTCTACTCATTCACACAGGCTCCACGCTTATAACGTGATGACAGATGACGGAACATATCATTTGCAGGTGCTTTTGAGTCTTGAGAACTCACTCGCGCGCTCTCATTTTCTGTGCGCCCACAGAGAGTGACAGCTTTTTTTTTTTTTTTTATAATTATTAAGGGAGTTTGCAAATGTGATATTAATTTAATACAACAGATCAATAAACAAGTACTGCCTGATTTTGCTCTCTTTCATCAACGAAATTAGTTCCAAATAAAGTAACAGCTCAGCTGCTGCACATCTCTAAAAGCAAACACAGCGGTGTTTCATTCTTGAATGAAAGTGCGTTTTTGAACGAATCTAGTGAGTCAGTGATTCATGATTACCCATTCATAAAGACCTGCGTCCCAATGTGCATACTATTCATCCTAAATTCTATGCGATATTAGTAATTTTCAATACTATTTAGGGCAGATAGGGTTTATAGTATGCACACTGGGACGCAGGGCGTCACTTGCTTCATTCCTGAATGAATCAGCCGTTCGAAGGAATCAATTGAATGAATGACTCGGTGATAAAATCAGTGACTTGCTGCCACCAGCTGGCCTTTTCAGTTTCATTTTTAGCATATAATTTCAGTTATTTAAATCATTTAATAGTTCTGTATTCAAAATTGTATATTTAAAACATGAATCTCCACGTGAATTTATGAGTTTAATTGCACTCATTACACCTCTGAGCCTCATTAAACATCTGAAAATGTACCTACAAGCCACTTTTGTGTTCTTCTGTGCCACCTCTGTAGTACAAATACATTTTTTATTAATACTAATTTCATATGATTGGTAACTTATTTGTCTTATTCTACTTCTTATTATATTGTTTTAAATAGAAATTTTAAAAAGCTTCTAAACATATGTTTTTGAATTTGACAGATGAAAATGATGCCATTGCAAAGATAAAAAGAAACTCCTAATTACAAGAAGAAAAACAGTGCTCTTAAACTGGGTGTGTGACAGTTATGGCTGTGGAATGGGGTTTGGCTGAGGAAAAATTTTCAGTCAAAAGATTTTATTTTTTTTGCTTTAACCCCTGTTTCTATTCATATTAGTAGTTCACTGATTCATTTGTTTATTTCAGTCTCTGTGGGTCATTTTATATTATCATATTTTTTGTAGTTAAATATTTAGTTGTGCTAAATGCTGCTGAGTCACTTGAACTCTTTTTCAACTTTTATTTATTAGCTTGCCTGTGATACCCTACATTGTTTGTGTACCAGATGAATGCTCTGAATATAAAAATAATGACTTTTGACTGTAACTACTTTAAATTATGAGTAGCTTGAGTTTCAGAGTAGCTTCATCCACATCAATTGAGACTGAAATGAATAAAGGGACATTGTTAAATCAGACAGAAGAGGGCGCTGTCAAACTTAATTTGCATACAGCTCAAACTAACTAGCCTGTCAACACAAAACTCCCCTTTATAAACTGAGAAGTAGTTTGTGAAGGATGAAGTGCATGCGACTTTATCTGCATTTCTCCTCCAAATAATGAATGTGAAAAATAATGGAAGTAAATATGAAGAGGCTCTCCCAAACAATTTGATTAGAGTGAAAACAATTTTGTCTTTGTTATTATACGAGTCAGTGTTTGAAATATCCCAAGCCATCAAAGCGTCAGAATGACACTTCAGAGTGCAAGAATAAAGTTCATATTGTTGCGCATTGATCCAGACGTTCCTGTTTGTGACTCCACATGAACGGATTATCTTTACAAGCTCAGTCTGAGGAATTTTAATCAAGGAAACGGCAATAAATATTAACCGACCGTCAAGAGAAACTGGCTCATCTCGCATGTCAGCGGTTTAATTACTCTAGCAAAACATAAACTTGAATTAAATGTTTATTTGCAACCTGAATTACACAATACTTGGGTTGAATCAAGGTCAAGATGAAGACTAATGCTGAAAAAATGTCACCGGGCCATAAAAGATCAATATGCAAACGCACTGTCAAAAGGCGCTGACGTGCTGCTGAAAGATTGCGAGTTTCGCTTCTGGCTGTTTGTTTCTTCAGCGCCGCTTGCTGAAGGTTGTCCGGGGGTTTGTATGCGAACGCGTCGTGTGTGCAAACACACGCATCCTCGCATTTATATGAATATCAAAGAGAAATGTCGGAATAAACTGGGAGCGCACATGGAAACGCTTAGAGGAAAAAACAGTTTCCACAGGATGCATAATGAGCAGTCTCAGATGTGGTGGCATGTCTGCGATTAGCCAAAGAGAAGGGCCGATCTTTTCTCTTAGAACCACAAGATGTTTTTAAATTATAAACCACTAATGGGCTGTGACTCCCAGAACCCCAGGAGAGAGAATCCCAGAGGAACGTCTTATCATCTCCACATCTGTCTATTTTTGCACTCTGTATTCATCATGATCTGCTTCTCAAATGGAGCCGCCTGCTAAATTAAAGGCTATAAACAAACAATCCCAAACTCCTCTCCTCTCTTCCTTTCCATTCCATTTCCCCTTTCTTTTCCTTTTCTTTCTTTCAAACAAACCCAAACTCTTTCTCTTCCTTTCTATTTCCCCTTTCATGACCTTTCCTACTTCAGTTTGCCTTTATATCAAAGAAAGTCAAATCTTTACTTTCTACTCCCTTTTCTTTTTATATCTCTGATTTTAACTTAGTATTTCCTCATTCCTTTTCTCCCTTTCTGTTTCCCTTTTCCAGTCCAATTTCCAATTTTTTTATTTTCTTCAAACAACCCAAAACTCCTTTTCCTTTTCTATTCATTTCCCCTTTCCTGAACTTTCCCATTTCAATTCCTTTTCTTTCCTATACTTCAAACAAACCGTTTTTTCCCCGTTTTCCCTTTCCTTACCTTGCTGTTGCCTCTTTCCATTTCTACTTCTTTCTTTCACTTTAAAGAAAACCAAATCACTTCCTTTCTGTTTTTCCTTTTCCAATTTCCCTTTTCATTAAAACAATATAAACTTCAAACAAATCCTAACTCTTTTCCTTCTTTTTCCATTTCCCCTTTCCTGACCTTTCCCATTTCAGTTTCCCATTATTTTCCTTACTTCAAACATGCAAATCTTTTTCTTTTCTTTTCCTTGTTTCCGTTACTGTACTATTTCCCATTTCCTTTTCCATTTCCCCTTTACTTTCCTCCAAACAAACCAGAATGGTTTCCACTTTCAATTTCCATTTACCCTTTTCTCATTTACTTCAAACTACCTAAAACTCCTTTTCCGGTCCATATTCTATTTCCTCACCTTTTCCCCTTTTCTTTCCTTTCCATTTCCACTTTCCTTTTCTTCCCTGTCCTTTAAACAGACTAAAGTCTTTTCCTCTCCATTTCACTTCTTCTTACTATTCCATTTCACCTTTGCTTTCCCATGTCCTTTTTTCTTTCTTTTACCTCAAACCAAAATCTTTTACTTTGTTTCCCCCTTTGTTTCCTGTTTCACCTTTTCTTTACTTAGAGCAAATCAGAATATTTTACTTTGTATTTCCCCTTTCCTTCCCTATTACTATTACCCTTTTTTCTTTAACTTCAAATGACTTGCCTTTTCTTTTCTTTTTCCCTTTCCTGACTTTTCCCCACTTTAATTTCCCCTTTCCTTTCCTTTTACTTCAAACAAACCAAAATCTTTTTCTTTCCATTTTCCTGTTCCTTACCTTACCGTTTCCCATTTCCAATCTCCCTTTTTTCCTCGACTTCAAATAAACCAAGTAACTTTTCCTTTCTGTTTCCCCTTTTCCTTGTCCATTTTTCCTTTTCTTTCTTTCCTTCACTTCAAACAAAGCATCTGATCTAATCACATCTCCTCCTTCCTCTCACTCTGTTGCTGAGGTAAAGTACTGATGATACTTTTCCGTCAGCTTGTCTGCTGGTTTAGGAGCGGTTGCGTGTCGTCCATGAGCGCCGCTTTATGAGTGACAGTTCGGCAAACTTTACAGAACATGTGTGGCCAATTATGAGCAGATTGTCTCTCCACATTATCAACTCTTGACATTTCAAACCAAACAAAAAAAGACACTTCAGGGAGACAGAAGTGCAGAAGAGAGGAGACCCAAGTCACATTTCCAAAACAATGACAGAAATTCACATACACAGCCTTCAATCACCATTAAACATCGCTCCTCGCTGCAGACATTCACAAGAATGAACCCATTATACTATCGGCTCTTGCCAGACCCTTTTTGGCAAAAGTTAATCAACATCAGTCACTTTGTATTACAGGGATGGTGTGGTCTAGTAGCTGAAGCTCAAGGCTAGAAACCAAAAGGACCATGATGGCTCAAGCTGTGACCTATCATCAGTGTGATCTTGCGATCTTTGACCTTAGGCTGCTTCAGGGTTGCCTGCTACAAGACTGCCTGCTTACTTTAAGAGAGCATTAAGTACGGAAGCCACTAACAAAGATATATCATCGTGTTTTGGGGTCAGAACGTTTTTTTTTTTGTTTTATTCAGCAAGGATGCATTTAATTGATCAAAAGTGAAAGTAAAGACATTCATAATGTTACAAAAGATTTCTGTTTTACACAAATGCTGTTCTTTTGAACTTTCAGTAACATATCACGGTTTCACAAAAATATGAAGCAGCATAACGGTTTTCAACTCTGATAATAATCAGAAATGTTTCTTGAGCATCAAATCAGCATATTAGAATGATTTCTGAAGGATCATGTGACACTGAAGACTGGAGTAATGATGCTGAAAATAAATTACATTTTAAAATGCATTCAAATAGAAAACAGTTATTTTAAATTGTAATAATATTTCACAATGTTGCTGTTTTTTCTGTATTTTTAATCAAATAAATGCAGCCTTGGTGAGCATGAGACACTTCTTTCAAAAACATCACATTTTTTGTAAGGGTAATCGTTCGGTACCATGGTTTTGTGGACATACAACATGGTATTTTTTAAATACCTTCAAGTACCATTTAAAATGCATTATGATATATATTAAAGCAATCATGGTATATAACAAAGTACTATGTTTTGTGGATATGTTCCATGGTAGTACCATGAAACTCTCTGAAGAGCAGATGTCTTTATCCAAAGACACTTTTTATCAAGGTGTTCATTTGATCTGTATATGCATTCTGTGTTGTTGCATATATCAGAGTACTGAGATATTCAGGCTTGATACCATCATTGTACCATTGAGTCCACCAGTCATGCTTTTAAACCACCCTCCTTAAACAGACATTCACAAACGGGAAAATCCAAGTTCTCTACGGTCCTCCAGTGTCCTGTGATCCCGCTCTGATAATTCATCGCTCTCTGTGTAATATTATGCATGCCTTCATCTGCATCCTTATCAGTCGCCAGGTCTCTGACTGAAAGGTGTAACATGAGCCCACGGTGGGGAAGAATAGCCACGCAAGCAGCTGCGGAGGGTGCGATGCGTTCGGGACGTGTCTTCTCGAGGCCGGGCCATTCAGCGGCGCTCCGAGGAAGAATAGGGGGCGTTAGGACCAAGAGGTGCGTGTGTCTCTTTGAGGAAAGAACAAAGGCTGACATCTCCAAGATGAAAGCGGGGTGAAATCTAAACTAATCAAACCCAACGAGGCAGCTGGCCGGGGTTCAAAAAGCAGCCACACCAAGAAGTCATTTAAACTTTCACATTCGCTCCAGGCTCAAAGAAAACAGTTAGGGTGGGGAGCCAAGAGAAAGAAGAAGAAAAAAAAAAAAACGAGTTCAAAAACCAACCTGGCGGAGAGTCAAACAGGTGTATTAAAGAAAACGTCCACGCTGTGTGTTTGTTTCAAAACGAACCCCAGAGGGCGGGGGGACCACAATCTGGTGCCTATTTCATTAATAAAGGCACGGTCACAGCAAGCTCTTCCAAGGGTTTGGACTCGAGAGCTTTCGGAAAGCCCATCTAAAACTATTTTAAACAGCATTCTTTTGTAATTACTGTTCATGCAACCGTTATGAACTCGTGTGAATTTAACTGCTATGTGGAATATTTGTATGTTTTGAAAATGCATTTAAAATGATCTAATGTGGATGAAAAAAAAAATTATGCATGAAATATATAATAAATGATTTTGCCTGCAATGTATATAGATTAAAATCGTGCATGCAACTGTTATTCATTTGAATGCAGGGAAATTGTATTATAAGTTCTATAACTGATCACTATTTAATTTTAGCTCTTTATTATTTAATTTTTTATTATTTTATTTATACTACTTTGTCATCATAATCTTGAATGAAATATTTGTGCATTTTAAAAATGCATTTGTTATTTATATATATGTGTGTGTGTGTGGGGCATATATATTATTTTTAATATACATATTAATTTATTAATATCAATTTTTAAGACAAAAATGAAAATAAAGTAGTATAAATAAAATTTTATATATATATACACTGCATGAACATTTCAAATAAAAAAGATACAATTGTATAAATAAAATAACATACAAGAGATAAAGAAATAGTGGTCAGTTACAGAAGTTATGATGTACATTTTCCCTACATTCAAATAAATTCTATCATGAAATCCCATGGACATGTTATGCACCAACTACCCGTTTACCTTTTGAGATCCGTGAGTCAGAAACTCTAGTCTGTTTTATTGTTCCTTTTCAAGGCATTTCAAAAGAGAGTTGAGTTCAAAGACTCCATCGGAGAGGACGGGGGTTAGGGGAGATATTCTTTCAAATGCTCTCTATTTTTAAAGGTGCTATTGCTTGGAAGACATTTGCCCACGGGCGACATAACAAACGCTTACAAAGCAGAAAGTTAACACTGGAAAAATGCTTTGATTCAACTTCAGTCGGGAAAGAAGCGAATGAGTGTTTGGACAAATGTTCACGGCTAACACGATCAGCTAAGAAAGTAAATACAGGCACGTTGAGACACTCCATTTCCCACATTTCTGAATTGAGTGGTTGGCAGAGAAAGCGATATGGGCCAGAGGAGAATTTTATTGCTCAGAGGTTGCTCTTTTATAGCTCAGTTGTGATTCATGTGGAGTCAACAAGTGAAAAACTCACTTTACTTCTGTAATCTGACATCTGTGAAACAGGATATTCAATACATAAAACAGGGGAGGGGCTTGATTTAATCCATCTGTAATTGATTAATAAAAATGAGTCTCTATATGACAGATGGTAGCTAAAACAGCCTGAAATATGTTGACTTTAACTTGACTTTAAATATGAATTCTGATTCAAAAATTTATGAAATTCTTTAAAATACTGTTTTTGAAAGAGGTCACTTATGCTCACCAAGGCTGCATTTATTTGATCAAGAATGCAGTAAAATCAGTAATAAGTTTGGGGTCAAATAAAAAAAAACATTTTTAATGTTATAAAAGATTTATATTTCAAATAAATGCTGTTATTTTGATTAGTTTCGTCATCAGATAATCCTGAACAAAAATAATAAGCTGTTTTCAGCATTGGTAATAATAAAAACCACTATTAATAACTGAGTCGTAATAATAATTAATAATAATTGAGCAGCAAATCAGCATATTAGAATGATTTCTGAAGGATCATGTGATACTGAAGACTGGAGTAATAATGCTGAAAATTCAGCTTTGCATCACAAGAATAAATGACATTTTAAAATATGTTCAAATAGAAAACAGTTATTTTAAATGACAATAATATTTCACAATTTTATTGTTTTTCTAGTAATTTGAATTAAATAAATGCAGCCTTGGTAAGAAGAAAAACTTTAAATCATTTAAAAGATCACTTTTATTCCAAACGTTTGGCGAGTAGTGCGTAAAGTGAATGTGAATTTGATCTTGGTTGAACTTGTTGAGAATTTCTTGAGTTTATATTGCTGAGCACAGTTTGAGACATTGTCTTAGTGTCATTGCTGTCTAAAGAAACATTAGAGATAACAGAGCTCTTGTTTGTGATTTGTCTTTTAGTTTACCTGAGAGGCGTCTTGGCACGTCGCTGATGGTGGGCAGGCCCGTGGCACGGGTGGAGGACAGCGGGGTGGTGGAGTGGATGGAGGGAGACGTCATTTGGCTCAGGTAAGGGGTGTACGGCTGCTCGTAAGACCAGGGCGGAGAGGACTGCGCCTGCCGCGGATCTGTGGTGATGATAAATGAGACGACTCCAGTCAACATTTGCACAACAGCATCCTCAAAGATGTGTTTGGGTGTGATTGTAGCCTCTTCTCTCAGGACCACAGCAGTGTTTTTATAGCTCAGTGATGTTTACAACAGTGACCTCAAAAATGAACGGTATCACACACCACCACAAAAAAGAGTCAATCTTGTGAAAGCTGTCAAGAACATGTCAGGTTATATTTCACTCCAAAAGCAAAAGAGAAAATATATTTTGAAGAAAATTAAAAGAAAATGAATTTGATTTTAGGACCATCAAGATGTTTTGCATTGTGATGATATCTTTGACATTTTCTTTTTTTTTTTTTTTTACAGATATATAAATTGTGAAATATTTATTCTGCCTTTAATGATTTATTGCATTTTGCTGATTAAATAAAAGTAAAATAATAATAATAATAAATACAATTTAAAAAAAGTATATATATGTATGTTTAATTGCTTTTAATGTGCGTATTGCATTGTTTTGCATGTGCGTATTGCATTGCATATAATTATTAAAATAAATAAAATCTACAGAAAGCACAAAATAGTACAATAATGAGAATCATTATTAAGAACAATTGGAAATAAATAAATAAATAGGCTGCATTACAGGGAGAGGGAAAGTTGTGTTTAATTAACACGAAAATAATGTGACAATGCAAAAAATCATAAGGGTCCTGAAATAGATTAGTCTTTATACATGTTTTTGAGATTCACCCTCAGACGAGTCCATATTTAAATACTCGTTGTGCGCACAAAGCGGGTGACCTTTCTTTTTATAACAATATGGAGACCGAGACCGAGCAGACTAGTATAAAAGGCCATGGTATGTAAATAGCTTAATCACATTCAGAGCCAAGAACGGTTTCCTGTTTGCTTTCTACAGTATTCTAGTAAACACAGTGTCCGCTCTGACAGGAGAGAGACTGGAGACGCTCCAAGAGAATGGCAAACATTATGCAAACTTTAAAGCTGAGCGCACATGAGACCAAAAAAAAAAAAAAAAACCAGCCCACGCTCCAGTATGCCAAAAGTGAAGCAGGAACTAATGAAAATATTTGGACAAATGTAATAGAATTAAAGCAATAGTTCACCCAGAAATGAAAATCTGTCATTATTTACTCACTCTCATGTCGTTCCAAACCCGTAAGCTGTTATTTTTTTCCGTGGAACAGAAAAGGAGGAATCTTCATCAGTCTTCGCCAGGTCTGGTCTGCACCATTTTGAGTGAGATTTGACGATATTTGGGTCTATTCCTCACTTAAAACTCTCATACGATTTCTGAATGTAGTGAACGGACTGATGCTTTTCTGTCCTTCTCAGAGGTGGTTTGAAGATGAGGAGAAGCACAAAGCTTCATCAAAACATCTTCTAAGTTTAAATTTTTGGGTGAACTATCCCTTTAAGGTGATGTAAGCAGCCAATTCCAAACGAAGATAATGCCCCATTCCCGTAAAAGCAGACAAAAGGATTTGCGACTGTCAGATTTGGCAAGTCCAAATCTGATTGACATTGTCGAATTCACCATTTCTGTTTCTTGCATCATTCTCACCCACTCGTTTTTATCTTCGCAGGTTTATCTTGAGCAAATCAGGCCTCTTGAATAAACCTACCTGTTCTCCAAATACTGATGTTTGTACAGTACATAAACCACAGCGATTCTTCATTAAAGGTCGTGGCTTACAGCCAGACAGTCTGAAATAGTTGCGTTTAAGGGCCGGTTTACCTGAGATCTGAGTTTGCCCCTGCGGATTGAAGGAGTTCGGCGTGGCGTTGAGAGACGGCCGGGGACTCTGGGTTTGCACAGCAACTCTCATGGTGGTCTGGCGTAAACGCTCTAACTCGCTCAGGCGCTCGGAGAACAGCGGCGGTTTAGGGGGGTCTTCCAGTTTCTGTCTGTGTCCTACCGAACAATATATGACAGAAATTGCAGTTAATACACCTACCGCTCGATTCTGACCAACTTTAAAGGGATAGTTCACTTCAAAATGAACCTTCAGGCATCATTTGCACACCCCCATGTTGTTGTAAACCTGTATGTTTTATCTTTCTTCTGAGAAACTCAAAAAGAGATATTATGCAAAATGTTCAAGCTGCTCTTTCTATGCAATGAAAGCGAATGAAGCACTGTAAAAGTGATCCATTCTCTATAGTTCAAGTCTTTTGAAGTCATATGACTGTTTTGTGTGATGAACAGATAACAACTTTTTGGGCACAAATCTATTACATGGTCTCAGAACGCTTGCAGATAATGCACAAAAGTCATATGGAGCATTTTCATGGCACTTATTATGGTGTTTTTGTCAGTTTTTTGTGTTTACTTTTATTGTATGTGAAAAAATCAGTTTGTAGATTCCCAAATTTTCTTAAAATGATATTAGAGTGAATGAATGATGACAGAACTGTCATTTTTTGGGGCAAATTTTACTCTTATAATGAAAATTCTGGCATCATTTACACACTCTCACTGTTTTTTACTCTTCTGAGAAACTCAAAAAGAGATGTTATGCAAAATGTTCAAGCTGCTCTTTCTGTGAAAAGCACTGTAAAACCGATCCGTTCTCTGTTTTATGAAGTCAAATGATTGTTTTGTGTGACGAATAGATGCAAATGAGCCATAGAGATTAATAACGCCTTAAATTTTTGACACAAATCTATTGCATGGTCTCAAATTGCAAAAACGTCTTAAGGACTATCTTCATGGCACTTTTATGGTGTTTTTTTTTATGGTGTAAGAACTACAGTCTTAAAGGGACAGTTCAGCAAATAATGAACATTCTGGCATCATCTACATGCCCTCACCTTGGGTGAAACCTGATAGTTTTGTGAGAGGAACAGACCACAATTAATTAAAATAATCATTATTCATTGAAGTGTAAGTGAGATTTGAGATCTACAGCTGAAGGTAAGATTAAAATTACAGTCTGTTTCACCCAAAAGGACTTCAGGAGACATGAAATATAGAACACAGGTTGTATAAAGTACTTTTATGATGCTATTATCATAAATATTATAAGGCATCCACAGAAAATATGTCTCAAAAAACACGATGACCAAAGTTTCATATTTGGGCAAACTGTCCCTTTAATGGCCAACCAAAAATTAAACCCTCTTATTTACCAAACAGCACAGCAAAACAAATGAGCAGATCAGTATGTGGGTCAGATGCATCAGCGATCTCTGGGTCTCTAATCGCAGAGATCTCAGTTTTCACAATAGCGACTGGCACACAAAAGGAGGGGAAGTAAATCGACTGTCTACCTGCCCGTACGTGCCGTTGTTTTACGCCGTGGCGTGGATCCAAAAGAATTCACAGTCAAATTACACAACTGCTTTATTTCCCTATTATTCCTATCATGCTTGAAACTATGTCTGTGAGTCACGACAAAAGCATGACCCGCCAATGTTTATTCATTCATTTCTCATAAAAGAGGACAGACTCAATCCTCTATCCTACAATAAAGAGTACAAGTCACGCCATGCCCCCACATCCACCCCCTTCCCCATCACATGAACCACCCTTTCCAGCCCATACGTAGCTCAACATCTCCACTAAAGAACCTGGTTTCATTGGAACTGCACTGTTGTGTCAATACTCGAGAAGAATATGGGTTAAAGAGGGACTTTGTGAGTCTTTTTTCCATGCTTGTCTGTCTCGCCCCGGTCGGTTGCTCTGAATGGCTGTAAAGTAAATATCACACAGAAGAAAAGAGAAACTCCTGCAAAAGCTTGGCCGCTCTCCAGTCGGTTTGAGCCAGAGCTACCTCCAATCTCGCAAAACCTGATTGTGCTCTGGAGTTCGCTTGAGCAAACATGGACGAATATCGAGCACTTTGTGTTGAGAGCGTGAGTAATTCCCTGAAAGTGTTCCCTCTCGCTGTATGCTATTAAAGAAGCACAATCAATACAGCAGCTGCTGAAAAAGGGAACCGGTTTAATTTCGTTAAGGTGAATACGGCCCCTGTGAGTGTGTGTGTGTGTGTGCGTGCATGAAGGTGAGCTGCTCACAAATGATCTTCTGCGTTACGAGTGACGTGAAACAGAATCTGCCGACATTTTCATCAAATTTAATTGGTTGAATGATATAAATATGGAAGCTTGTTTCTGGCATGGAGTAAAAAAATTAAAAAAGCTACTTTTTATCTTGCAATCTGACTTTTTTCTCACTATTTTGGAAAAAAAAAAAAAAAAAAAGCTAGAATTGCAAGATACAAATTTGGAATTTTGGCCAAAAAAGGAAAAAAAAAGTCACAATAACCAGGATGTGAGATGAAAACTAGAATATAGAGAAAAAAAGTCAGAATTGTGAGATTTAAACTCATAATTCTAACATTTTTCTGTTAAAAAAAAAAAAAAGAATTGCAAAATATAAATTCAGAATTACAAAAAAAAGTCGCAATAACCGAGATGCGAGATGAAAACTAGAATACAGAGAAAAGATTTAAACTCTTAATTTTTTACTTTTTCTCAGAATTGTGAGTTTAAATCTTGCAGTTCTGACTTACCTGTACATGAACTCTGAACTGAATGATAACTCACAATTGCGGAAAAAAAAAAGTCAGAATTGTGAGATTTAAACTCGCAATTCTAACTTTTTTTTTTTTTTCATAATTCTGAAAAAACAAAACAAAAAAAAACAGAATTGCATGATAAAAACTGAGAATAGCAAGATACAAATTCGGAATCGCAAAAAATAAATAAATAAATAAATAATGCAATAACCAAGATGTGAGATGAAAAGTAGAATATTGAAGAAAAAAAGATTGACAATTTTTTCAGAATTGTGTACTTAAATATTATAGTTCTGACTTGCATGAACTCTGAATTGCAAGACGTTAACCCATAATTGCAAAAAAAAAAAAAAAGTCAAAACTGTGATTTCATTTTGGAATTGCAAGAAAAAAAGTTGCAACAATTTTTTATTTTGTCAGAATTGCGACAGAAAGTCCGAATTGAGATATAAACTCAGAATAGTGTGAAAAAAAAAGTCAGAACTGTGAGGTTAAAATCTGCAATTACCTTTTTAATTTTTTGTTTATTCTGTGCCATTAACAGGCTTCCATATATAAAGTAACGTTGCTGCAGCTGTAGATATCAGTGCGGGTTACATAATGCAAACCACTGACATCAAAACATCAATACGTAATGTCAAGGTCTTTGTGAGTCTATAAACTCTTTAATGTATTGCTCTTTAATTGCTCAGGAGACTTAAAGGGGATCATTAAAGTATCAGCAGATGTTTCCTTGGGAAAGCAGACAAATTGAGACAACAGTTGTCAAACAATATAAGTATAGGCCTAGAGATTTTTATAAGAGAGATCATTTTTTAAATCTGATGAGAAATTCGATTTCTGAACATGTTTTGAGCACCGCTGGAGAGTATGGCGCTTTTTTAAGAGAGATCATTTTTCAGATCTTTTTTTAAGAGTTCATAAAGCAATTTCAATGCAGAAACTCTGGATGGGAAACACGTACAGAAATATTTGGTAACCCTAATATTTACATCCAGTTATGGCATTTAGCAGATGCTTTTATACTGAGAGACTTGGATATCACGTTTAACACTGTCATGTGTGTCTTATGAACATGTTCTGAGCACTGCTGGAGAGGACACAAGCAAATGACACAAGCAAATTGGTTTTGAAGTCCAAGACTAAATTTTCAGAATGAAAAATGGGGGATGCGAATGATTCAGCATGAACGAAAGGAAAATCCCTAATGCTCATCCTATGAGACATGCAGAGTGCTATTACGTTTACATCAGTGCCAAAAACATCTCTCAGTGCTGCAGCTCAAATACTCAAATGTAAAAAGATCCTGTTACAGCAAAAAATTTGGATTATTAGTTTTAAGGCTGAGGAACAAAACTTTGAGTGGGGGGAAAAGAAAGTAGTCTCTCCAAAACTTGCTGGCACAGTGCTGGAATGTTATGGATGGTTGCCAGGGTGTTGTTATGTGGTTGCTAAGGTGTTCTGAATGGGTTGTTATTTGTTTCTTATAATGTTGAAAACTCCTCTGCTCACCAAGGCTGCATTTATTTGTCCAAAAATACAGTAAAAACAGTAAAACTGTGAAATATTCTTACAATTTAAAATAACCGATTTGCCTTTGAATATATTGTAAACTGGCATTTATTCCTGTGATGCAAAGCTGAATTTTCAACATCATTCCTCCAGACTTCAGTGTCACATGATCCTTCAGAAATCATTCTGATATGCTGATATGCTCAAGAAACATTTCTAATTATTAGCAATGTTGAAGACAGTTGTGCGCTTCATATTTTTGTGGATGCATTTTGTTTTTCAGGATTCTTTGATGAATAGAAAGTTCAAAGGGACAGCATTTATTTGAAATATAATTTTTTTAATAACATTCTAAATGGCTTTACTGTCACTTTTGATCAATTGAATGCATCTTTGCTGAATGAAAGTATTCATTTTCCTCCTATATATATATATATATATATATATGTATGTAGTGTAAGTCTATGGGTTTTTTGTTTATATCCTCCAAAGGAAACTTTTCCCCGTGTTTTCACGCAAAAATGCCTAATGATGAGAAATAATAGGAGCATGTAAACACCGTGCGGCCGAAACCTCCGCCTGCATGTTAAATTGCCATATGATAGTGGCGTGACCCGCAGTAACACCCTGTGCTCGTTAAACACCAGCACGCTTTCAACATCAAATATCAGCCAGAGCCGTCAGAGCGCATCAATCACGCGGCGGCGACACAGAGAATAAAATGCATGGAAGAAGAAAGAGAAACATACATCCGTCTAGATTTCATTTCTTTAATTGCCGTGCCGCGGAGGGCCGACTCCTCTGAAGAGTCAAACAATGGATTATTTCACATGGCAGCTCTGGCGAAATTAGCGAAGGGGGGAAGAAAGCTTTTTAAGGACAGGACAGGGCCGAACGCCCGCTCAGTCTGAGGATCAGAAGTAGACGGAGAGGGGGAGAGAAATGGAGAAAGCCGACGGCAGCCAAGCAGCGCTGGAGGTTTGCCAGTCGCCTGTGTGGTCCGTGTGTTCAGAGCTTCAGGAAGTCAACTACGCCAAGAAGGGGCACACATGCTACTAGAGCTTTA
>JAFVLL020031276.1:0-25521 GCA_021397915.2 Tor tambroides
CGACCACGAGTGACTACACTGAAACCACACAAATAACTCCAGCAACAACAAAAACAAACCAAGAACCAAAGATCCTTATATATGCAACACCTTCGTTACCTCTGACCGCATCAACAACGCAGGACAGCATAACAAATTTGCCCAGTGAAGTGTATACACAGCCAAATATAACCCCAAATGTGACACCCACACAGGAAACAGCATCCCTGCATCAACTGAACAGCAGTACGCCAACTCAAAATTTCATGATGGGTGATGGTGAGAGTGTAAGCAATGCCAGTAATGTGGCTATGAATGTTGCGAAAACAAGTCATACAACAGTTTCCACTAACTTTGCAAGAGTGCTAATGTAGTTTAAAATGTTTAATAATGAAATGGGGAAAAATACAATCTTTTTTGAACAAAGGGATATCTAAACATGTTCATTGTGCAAAAATCTATGACATATTTGAGAGGTAGGCTGAAATTTGGTATTTTACTAAGAGCACTCTTTTAAACACCTTTATACCACCTTTCCATATATGTTTGAAAACTGTGTCCAACATTATTTAGTAAACATAGCATAAGTAGTTGTCTTGCCAATTTTCTGTTTGATACTATAACCAGACTTTAATTTACAGCCATTTGAAAATGTTAAATTTTTTGCTCTTCCAGGGGACTCTACTGGGCCCCTGGGATGGAGGGGCAGTAAAGCATACACAGATCTATTTTCATAATTCACAACAAACTGTGCTGTCACATTTTTTAGATTGTCTTTTCAACAACTTGCAGTTATTTAAGTTGTGGCAAGTCATAGTTAGAATAAGAATAGACCCCAAAAAATCTACATCAGTGCCTATTTTAAATGGGCTCCATTTATTTCATTAGATCAGGAGCACGAATATAGTGTTGACAGTAAACAAAGACACCAATTTAAACAATAAATACATACTGTGACACTTCATTGTACTATTGCACAATGTCAGTGTGTCATTCAGTAAGACAAGGTACAGACAGTGTGTGGTTTATGATGCAAAAGCCATACATTTCATGCAATTCAAAGAATGATATAAAAGGCCTCATTTTTATCTCTGTGTCAAAAATGTCCTATCTTTGTCCTCTTCAGGTGCTAAACATCAGTAATGTCCATGCTCATCTTGCCTGTAATACAGTACAGGATTCATGTTGATCCTTCCCTCAGTTGTGCATGAAGTGTCTGTAGCAATAGTCCATGCAGTCTCTTCTAATGCATCTTTCAGCATTCCTTTCATGTAACGGAGTCATTACCAAATGTTCATGTCTTAATTAAAACAATCATAGTAATTATATGTATTGTTTACAAAATTAAATGGTGTATTTACCAAACATCATCCCTAATACAGAATATTCACCATACTTTATTATCCAACACTAGTATGTACAATACTACAATACCAAACGCATGCATGGTGAATGTCCCGAGCATCATAGTAGAATCATATTCAGTTTCCTGCTCATCATCAGAGCTCTCCTGGTTTTCTTCCTCTTGCTTGCTTGTCCATGTCCCTATCATCATCTTCTTTTTCTACGACTTAATTTGCAGTTGTTATCCAGCACCCTACAGCACAACTGACGAACAAAAGACATGTGACCAATTCAAATCAAATCACTTTATTGTCACAATACCATGAATGCAAGTGTACAGGTGGTGAAAGTCTTTTGTGCAAACTGCAGCATGACGTTATGGATTACAAGTATTGAATATATATGCAACACACACATAAGGGACTCAATACAGATAGAGAACAACATATGGTAAATATTATATACAGAGAGCACAAAATGAAAATAATAAACACAATAATCACAGTACACATATACCTTTGCAGTGCAGTACAGTATAAATTAGTGCAAACAGAATGTCAGGGTGCAGAATAATAGTGAGTCAGAGTCCAGTCAGTGTAAGTGACAGAGTGCAGTACATAAGAGGTTGGTGTGCTGTGTGTGGTGTTACTGGTACGAGTTCAGTTCAGTCTGACTGCTTGTGGAAAGAACTTGTCTCGCGATCTGCTGGTGCAGGTTCTGCAATAACATCTGCCTGGTGGTAACGGTGAGAGCAACCCATGGCTCAGTTGGCCATGGGTTGACTCAGTTGAGTCTCTGACGGTCCTCCTCACACACCACCTGGTGTAGATGTCCTGGAGGGACAAAATCATTTAGGGTGTTGTAAATCAATAAACAATATATAATATTATTTATAACTGTTGCACTGGACTTTCCATTGATTCTTGTTGGAGGTTGTTGGAGGTATGGGCCAAAAGAATCCCTCCACCACTATCTCGCAGTTGTTCAGTTGTGAAGTTTCTTTCATGGGCCGTAACATCTGAGCTGTCGCAGTAGAGCTGTTCGTGAATGCAGTCTTCACAGCAGATATCTGATGGGTTCAGGCAGCAGTGCAGCACTTGGTGGCCATTGAATTGATATCTTCATCAACTGGCTTCATCCTCCTTCAAACAAACAGAAAAAACAATAAGTCAACAATAACTCTAGAGAAATAGTGTTGGTGAATACAGGTGCAGGTGTCAGTACTCACCATATTCAGTCATTTCCTGCCCAAATTCCAGAGATGATTAACAGCTGACTTGCTCATTCTAGGAGCTATAAAAAGATGTATGTGTGAAAAACTGTTACTGCTGACTTGAAGTAACTATAACTGCTGTCTTTTGAGAGATCAACATCAATGCTGTACCACACATAACTGCATTGAATACAGACATACCAATGGAAATGTGCAACTTTCCAGCTTTCTGTTTGGGCACAAGGCAGCCATGTTCATTCCTCATTCATCAGGACTGGTTTGACTGGCTTGCTGTGACTGATTTTCTTTGCGTTTTTGGTCTTCAGCTGTAAAACAAGAAAATATCTATTGACCCCATGTTTAATTATTATTGTTGTTTAATCATAAATTAAGCAGTTATAATAGTAAACTTCAAGCTCAAGTTCCCTGGCAACTCTAGCAGGCTCCTGAGTTCATCCGTATACATCAGATTCAGAGTCTGAGAAAAGGCCATCTTGCAAAATCTTCTTTTGTGTTCAACATAATGAAGAAACTCATTCAGGTTTGGAACAGCATGACGATGAGTAAATGATTACAACATTTTCATTTTTAATGTGAACTATTCCTTCAATACTATAAATGCAGTGGTTTTGAGAAAACTATGATTCCCTGTTCCCTATTCATTGTATAATAAATGAGTATGAAGAAATGGCGACAAACATCCTAAAAATCTCATAAGAAAAAAATGTATTTTGAAATCTTTTCTTTTTGTCCCATTTTAGGTCATCTTACATACATACAGTAAATAATAAAGCATGTCTGAAAACAGATATTATTTTTAGACCGGTCTGGTGTGCACATTTAGCTAATTTCCGGAGCAGGAAATGCTAAACTGAGCTATCTTGAGGTTTCTCTCAGGCACACAAGTCTGTGATCTAGAGTGTGATCTAAACTCACAACCTCAACAGCTTCACTGAGGAAGTCTATTTTTGAAACTCGAAAAACAAAATGTTTTTTAGTACTGTCTTGCTTGCTGTGTTTTATAAAGCATTAGTCTATGTAAAGCCATGCAAAAAAAAAAAAAAAATTCTGTAAAGGGCACAATATACTATTTATTCAAATGAATTTCCCCTATTTGTCTTTTACAGGTTTTTTTTACATGTATTTTGAACTTAATTGCGTTGTGTTTTAGGGTTAATGGAAGTGTCCATGAAATTACTGGATAATGTCCTGATTTTCCTGACAGAAATTTACAAGCACTTTTTTTTACAGTGTACTTGGAACTACATGCATAGTGAAAAGTGCTATAAATAATGCAAATACACTACCATTCAAATGTTATTGGAAGAAGTCATTTGATCAAATTGAAAAATACAGTAAAACAGTCAGTATTATGAAATATTAATACAGAAAACAAAATGAATCTTTTCTATTTGAATATATTTTGAAATGTAATTCATTCCTGTGATGCCAAGCTTGAATTTTCAGCAGCCATTTCTCCAGTTTTCAATGTCACATGATTAATTAATATTTTTTCAAGCTTTGTTGAATAAAAAGTGTAGCAGGACTACATTTATTTCAAATATAAATCTTCTGCAAGTTTATTTCTTTACTGTGAATTTTGATAAATGTATATGTGTAGTTGCTAGATAAAAGTATGAATTACCTTTAAAACGAAGTAGTGTAAATTTAATTGAACTGACCTGTTGTGACAACCAGTTCTTGACATTAAACAGCCCTCTTTAGGCTTTTCAGGAAAATGTAAGAAGTAAAAATATATATAACATAAAAACATCTTTTTATTCATTTATTTATGTATGCATGCATGTATGCATGTATGTATGTACTTATTTCCAATGGAAATATTATTTAATAAATTGAATAGAATTGAACCAGAACAAAATGTAATGAAGAAGAAGAAGAAGAAGAAGAAGAAGAAGAAGAACTGATGTCAATTTTGAACTAGTTGTTTGAAATTAATGTTGTTTGTGTTCCTTGTGCTGGTCTTAGGTGATTGTAGTTAGACAGGAGGTATAATAAACATTATTGTTATTATTATTATTATTATTTCTTTAAGCCTGACAAAATTTCATATCTCAAAGTTTGCAATAGAAATTACTTCCTATAGACTTCAGTGCACATAGGCTATTCAGTCATTTTCACATTTCTTTTTATGAATATTTATTTTTTTAGTTCTGACTTTTGGTTAGTTGAAACATTTGTTCCAAAATTTAATCTTAGCTTCTGCCATTCCCGGATATACTGTTCTACATTTAACACATTTGTGTGTCATGAAACCACATTGAGGTTTCTTTCTGGTATGTGAGCATATTGATCTGATTATACTCGTGTTGGTGTTGCATTTGTGTTTTCAATGCAAGTGAAACCCAAAGACCCCTTGCTTACAGACAGAGCACACATTGCACTTGAGCACAGTAGTTCATTAGTCTAATGCTTTAATATACCAAAATAATGAATAAGCATGCTATTATTAATACAAAATTCCCTCAGTTTTCCAATCTTGATAATTCAATAATTAAAAAAAACAAAAACAAATATATGAAGCTCCCAGTGGCAAGGCTCATATTGCTTTAATATCTGAGTAGATGACTGTAGATTTTCTATCCAGCACCTGTAGATATTGAGATATACAAGACTGTGCTGTAAATAAATCAAAAACATGTAACATGCATCATTAGGAAATCAAAATGACAATCTGAAATATTTATGAAAGGTGTTTCACAGCAGACCTCTGAACTTGCATGTTTCATTTTAAACCAGCTGTCAGTTCCTGTTAAAATAATCATAGTCATATATTTGCCATGCATTTCTAACTGTAAAGAACACATAGAAGTTAATGCGATCTTCCATCCTGTCTCACCCTGACTACATCCTGCTACTGTCACTGAAGCATAATGGATCTCCTCATCTTCCTGTGATTTTAACCCAGAGATGTGACCTTCATCTAGTGAAACAATATGACAAAATCTCATATTTCAAATCCCATCGCAATCAGGAAAACATGCAATGGACAAAATGGACACTTAAACATGCAGAAGTTTGAGATACAGTATGAATTAAAGTTATATATTTTAGGCTGATCCAGCTAATAACCATACATGTACAATGGACTACAAAAAATGGAATGTCTCTGTAAAAAGGCAATTACTGTAGCTTTTTAAATAAAAGAAAATTCATTCATATTGTGTCTCATTCTTTTTTCTATGGTGCATCCTTCCTATACTGTCTCTGTGATGAGCTCACCTGTTTTTCGCTGGCATTTAAAAACTAGAAATCCCAGCAGAATCAGCACACTGACAACGACAGCACAAGCCACAATGATCACAATATGTAGAAGACTGTCCTGTGTCATGGTGTCTACTGCAGAAACATGTTGAGCCACATAATTACAGTTTTTTTCAACTCCTTACACACATTTTCAAAACATTACACACAAATCCAAGAATTGCACACACAAAATGCAAAATGCCTTACATCTCTTGCAAAATGAAGCACTGCATTCACTGCCATAATATTAATTCCTGTTAGATTTTTGTGTGTTACACAGATAATTGTGTGTTGTGTTTTGCAAAAAGTCAAAGGCTGAGAATTAGTGTATGGTTTTGCAGACTTGGTGTGTGGTTCTGGTGTTTGAGTGTCAGGTTTCAGAAACTGAGTGACAAGTAAAGATTACGATTGCGATAATCAGTGTTACGATTACACAGTGACAAATCACTGTATTTGCTATAAAACATTTAGATGTACAGTGCCTTGCGAAAGTATTCATACCCCTTCATTTTTTCATGTTTGTTATGTTGCAGCCTTATGTTAAACTGCTTTAAATTACTTTTTTCCCCCACATCAATCTACACTCCATACACCATAATGACAAAGCACAAAACAGGTTTGTAACAACTTTGCAAATTTATTAGAAATAAAAAACTGAAATGATTCCATTGTATAAGTATTCATACCCTTTTCTGGGACACTTGAAATTTAGCTCAGGAGCACTCATATCGCTTGTAGATGTTACTACACTTCGAGTGGAGTTAAACTGTTACAAATTCATTTGAATGAGTATGTTTTGGAAAGGCACATACCTCTCAATAAAAGTTCTAACAGCTGAAAATGCATATCAGAGCAAAAACCAAGCCCTGGGGTCAAAAGAACTGCCTGTAGAGCTCAGAAACAGGCTTGCGTCAAGCCACACGTGGGGAAGAGTTCAGAAAAAAAATTCTGCTACATTGAAGGTTCACAGAAGCATGCCTCCATTATCTATAATAGAAGACACTTGGAACAACTAGGACTCTTCCTAGAGCTGGCCTCCTGGCCAAATTGATGGAGAAGGGGCTTGGTTATACTGGTGACCAAGAAGCTGATGGTCACTCTAGTTGAGCCCCATGATCATGCAGATGGAAGAAACTTACAGAAGGACAAACATCACTGCAACACTCCACTGATCTGTGCTTTATGGCAGTGTGGCCAAACTCACCTGTAAAGGTGCTTCAGCTAAGTACTGAGTTAAAGGTATGAATACTTATGCAATGTACTTATTTCAGTGTTTTATTTTTAATAAATTTGCAAAGTTGTCACAAACCTGTTTTGTGCTTTGTCATTATGGTGTATGGAGTGTAAACTGACGTGGGGAAAAAAAGTAATTTAAAGCAACATAAGTTACATAAGTTTAACATAAGGCTGCAACATAACAAAATGTGAAAAAATACAGGGGAATACTTTCGCAAGGCACTCTATGTTTTGTGCGAATAATCTTATTCTGAGTTAAGGTGAAATACTGTATATTAATGGTTCAAAGATATTACCTAGGTTTGTTACAGTTGAAGTTTCTGTTGACATACTTGGAGCATTTGTAGTTGTTGAGGTAAGCCTGATAGTTATAGGGGCCAGAGCTCTGAGAGTACTCTCAGTAAAAACTGCACACTGCCAGCTCATCGGGTCTGTTTCATAGCTGGATAGATTCACTGTGAGTTGTAACTTGTTATTTTTCTCAGTCATAATTTGCTGTTTGACCAAAACTCCTCTGTTCCCCTCCATCCTGAGCCAGACCAGCGTCACTGAATCAGTTACTTCAGAAACTTCACAGGTAAGAACCACTGACTGATTCTTCAGCACACCATCAGGGGGCTCCACTGAGACTGAAATCAACAACAACATGAACGAATTTTTAAATTGACTTAACACTTTTAAAGAATCATACTGCTTTGAATGTCTGATGATCAAACGCAAGTGAAAAATCAAAGCATTCATTGCTGATTGATTGATTGATTGATTGATTGATTGATTGATTGAATTTTACAAACCTCTGATGGTGCATAGTTTCGTGGTTGTGTAGATGCCAGTTTCTGTAATACACCAATATGTCCCACTGTAATTGAAGTTCACGGGTGAGATGTGAAAGATTATAGCTTGACTGTTGTATTCGGTTGAAGAATGTCTCCCTGGTTTAATTGGTCCTTTTAACTGAACTTGTCTTCCTTTGTCAAAGGCTATCAGATCAATCTGTGAATTAGGCCTCGACTCCCAGGTCCACTTCAAGCTGTCATATTTCCTGACAGATTTGCAGATCAGTAATACATCACTATTACTGGAGCTTTGTCTGTAAATGGGACGATTTTTAGTTTTTCCATTGTGTGAATCTGGAAAGACAAAAGGTAACCTTTTCAGTAAATACATCTCAGTACATTCATTTCTAAACATATTTCTGAAAATGCACAATCCCTAGGCATCAAGCCTTTTTTTAATTTAATACAGCACAAAAATACCATAAAAGATTATGCTTACGTGAAGTGACATTAAGTGTGTGAATACTAGCAGTTTCTACTCTTCCATCTTTCATCAATCTACAGTAATATTTCCCTTTATTGCGTTCATCAACAGTGTGTAAGATGATGTAGGCAGAGTTGTTGTACATCAGTGTGGTGTTGGGTATTTGTTCTCCATCTTTCTCCCAGTGCAATGTGGAGGATTCAGAGAGGAGAGGGACGTCACATCGCAAAGATACATCAGATCCATGCAGAACTTTAGAAAAGTTCAATTAAAACAGAGTGAACAAATATTTAGTTGAGTTTCTATATTACAAAAATTGATAAAAGATTAGAATTATTATTCAGCGATAGGGTTAATCAATTACATCAGTCACAAACATAATTGTTACTTATATATTAAATAATATTATGATATACTTTTGTAGTTATCTGACTAGATTTACATAAATGCAATCATGTCACAAGCACATATCCTTGTTAAATGGTTAAGAAAATTCAAAATATCCTGTTTCACTAACTGATAATTTTCTAGACAAATTAAACTCATTTAACAATAAAATAAAGCAAAATTATGAAAATATAGCTATATTGTTTTTATTAGGTTCAGATCGGTAACACTTACCTTCTTGAGATTTGTAACAAAGCCCACTTCTTAACATTATTATAAAAATAGAGATGATATGCATGGTGTTGTGTTCAGTCTTATTTCTGAGAGGATGATGAAGTATCGCTCTTGTCATGCAGAAAAAGTGGAAATGAAAGACAAGTGTTTTAGAAATTGACTCAAAATTAGATCAAACAGCTGGTACAGACAAATGTGGTGGCATATTCAAGCAGGATGGTCTTGAAATATGTTGTGGTAATGATGTGCATAGTTAGCCTTCATACAATCTTTATAATAAAATTGTTTTTGAATGACTTGAGGAACTACTCCATGACTGTCCTGTTATGCACTGTAAGTGTGCTATTTGTTATGTTGTTGTTTTTTGTCATTGTTGTTCAACGTAATCTCAACTTTTATCATTACATTTTAGATATTAAAATAAACAAAATAATACTAGCATTTTATTAACAAGTTGGTTCAGCTGAGCTATTAAAGCATAGGCCTACCGTTGAATAAATTGTCACCGCTTGATGACTGCTGCCCTCTTCTGGTACTGTTTTAGAAAAAAAAAAAAATCAAAGAGCACCTCTGGAGCTGCAGCTGGAATGGTATTGCTTACACAGTTCAAAAAAGAAAACATTCTTTACAATACATATTCTGTAATAGATATTCCTTTGTGTGTAGGCTATTCTTTTGTCTACGCACACACACAATTGTAACTCGTTCAATATGACAATTGTGACAATAGCCTATTATTTTTTAACCTTTTTCAGTTTTAACTAGGCTACATTTAGCCAAATTTTTTCAGTAGCGCCTAGTGCACGAACGAAAAGCCCATTCTCGCGATACTGTTTCTGATACTGGAGAAAGTAAGTATCAAATATGGCGACGTCCGTAACACTGCAAGGTTTCATTACAGTTTACATGATGTTATTTTAATAAATGAGTCCAGCTGAGGGCCGATTTCTTTCTTCAAACCCGATTTAACGGACAGCAGCTTTGAATGTTTTTATTCTGTTTTTATTCAGCACGGTATTTTCATTATCACGCAGACAACAAACTGAGCGGCAGAGACCACTGAACGACACACAGCTCGTTTCTCCGTCCCTGTGAGTTACCATGAAAACACACGCACACTGTATGACCTGACACGTCACGAATGAAATGTTTCATATCTTTATTTATATTTTTAAAAAAACGCTCTCTCTTTTACGCCATTAGATATACTTCATTAAAAACGGCACCAAATGCAAACTGTACATTTTCGATCTTTTTATCTTTAAACTTCGCCACACTCGGTGTTTTGACTTACTGTTTGATTCATGGACAAGAATACAAATTCGGGGAAATGACTCATAGTGTAAAGTCATAGTAGTATGCTATTTTGTTCCCTCCAAAACAGTACAGTAACTGGTTTGTCCTGCCTCTCGCCTGTGTTTGTAATGTCCAGTAATAATTAACTCTTATCAGTAGTGCGGAAATTTCCTCTGAAGATTCGCTCTGAAGTCACAGTAAAGATGACGGAACGAATGTTTGAGGAGAAACAGCATGCCTCCCTCTATCAAAAATATCGATTTGATCCACCAGATGAGCTGAAGGCGCTTATTCTCCAGTATCTGGACAAAAAGGTAAGACCTGTCGTGTTACTATTAGTGTACGTTTTGAGCGCAACAAACTGAACCAACAAAATGTCCACAGTGTCGTGTGCACTACAGCTGAGTCACTGCATGTTTGTTTGATAACTGTGTGTGAGACCCTTCCAAAGTATGGAGCACATACATTGTAAAACAATTTTAATACATTGTGATAATAATGACAATAAACTTTAATAAGAACATACTAATAGGCTACTACTAATAAAAAATATAGAAATATAAATTAATAGTACAATATAAAATTAATTTTGATCGTATAAGATAACACAGTGGGGTTTATTGGCATTTTACCATGTCTTTGGTACCATATCATTGGTAACACTATGGTACTGTTTCTGTGTTACCACCAGAGGCCAGTCATAAGTGCAAATTTTGCAAAAAAATATAAATTAACACCTCCGAAGTCACACAAAAGGAACTGGTGTTACATAACCTATGCCAATAACTTATTTACAGTATATTAATATGTGAAAAGAAAATAATAAGCTATTCTCTCATATAATGTTTAATGGTAAACACGTGTTTCACAGAAAGGAAAGCCCCATCAGCTGGCTGTGGATTTGGGCTGTGGAACGGGGCAGAACTCTCGTGCCCTGACGGCATATTTTGAGCAGGTAGTGGGCATTGACGTCAGTGAATCTCAAGTGGAACAGGCGAGAGCAGTGCCAGGGTTCCCTAACCTCAGCTACAGGTTAGTAATGCATGGTTCTACCCTTCCTTAAAAAAAAAAAAAAAATTCTTATAATAATGTTAAAGATATGGAACAATGTACCATTATACGTCTATATAAGTTTAAAGACCCAATTAGTTTTTTTGAGACACAATATTGTGCAATAAAGTGCTGACAGATTACTGTGGTCTAATCCCTATCATGTTTATCATTAAATGACAGAGTAGGCACAGCAGAGGAGCTGCCATTCCCAGATGGCTCAGTGGACTTGCTGACGGCTGCGTCTGCAGCTCATTGGTTTGATGCCGAACGTTTCGTAAAGGAGGCTACACGTGTCCTGAAGCCACGTGGCTGCTTGGCTCTCTTTGGCTATGGAGACAGTATGAAAATGCACTATGAATCCTGTGGTGATCAACTTAATAACATATACGAGGAAGTAAGCCTATTCCATATGTGTGTGTGTATATATATATATATATATATATATATCAATGAAACAAGAGTATCTAGAGTAGGTTTAGTATATTGGCACTGTTTAATATGTAAATGCCAAAGCTTCAGCTTACTGAATGCGTGTTTATCAACTTTAACTTTTGCAAGCCATTTCACTAAAGGTTAAATATGCTCAAAATAACTGCTAACTGCACGCTTATATTAATTTATCCTGCTAGGTAAAGCAAATACTGCTGCCTTATACAAGCAGTAAGGTAACTGGGGCCAACAGCAAGCTAAAGGACTTATTTGAAGCCATACCCTTCCCAGATAAAGAGAGGTAAACCAGAACACTGCACTCATGGTAATGAATAATTAACCATCTGTGTCAATGAGCCTCTACACAAATCTGCTTGTCACATTTTCTTTCTTTTGTATAGATACATGTGTGTGTAAATAAAACATTATATTTTGTTTATTCATTATTTAAAAAAAATAAAATAAAATTCTAAAAGCATTATATTTTACGTTTTGTTTTAAATAATGGCATCACTGACATGAGTTGCAGTTGTAGATTCTAACAATTTTTTAATATTCTTCTGTCTTTGTAAGGATTGAAATAATTCCAATAAAGCAGCAGCTGAGCATCAAGAATGTAATTGGTTTTATTCAGACATTCTCCATGTACCAAGCCTATCTGAGAGCCGATCCAAGCGCTGCAACCGCGCTGCTGGAGAGAACAACATCACGGTAATTACTTCTTTCTGAGAAACTTCAACACTTCAGGCGCTTTTACTGTCATGCAACATTGATTGTATAACACAAAATTAGACTGCATGTTTCTTATTAAAGGAAATTTGCTTTTTGGCCTTTATAAATCATGTTGTTTTTCTTGTCACTTATTCTGTTCCAGTATTCAAGAGGAGATGAAAGTGTCATCAACAGAGGCCAAAATTGACTTTATAATGGATTACTTTTGTGTGCTTGCATGTAAACCTGAGTGACACATGACTCAATCACATCACGCATCTCACCTGTACTATCATACCAGGTGTTTAGCTACTGTAGTTCCTACAAAAGGTTTAATCTTACTTTCTTAATCAAGTTGTTAACAAATTTGTGGTCTTAAAAACACACAATATTTTTTTTATAATTACACATAAAAGATTCTGATAATATAAACCACTTAGTATTTGAACTATGCATTATGATGTTGCACAATGTTAATTAGAATTCATTTCCTCTACAACATGCAGGCATTGATGTAATGTTGTTTAAAATAACAATAAAACCAATGCTTTTTTGCAGTTGTATAGTTTGTTCACATGAATAGTAAAAAATTCCCTGAATGTCACAGAAATGTTTACTCTATGTGGGTGTTGTAAAAATGTAAATTCATCTTTCTTAACATCCACACTTTACATTCACATAAACCTTTTATTCCATAAGCTTGTTGTTCTTTAGCAGTGTCAACATCTACAGATAAGCATTATGCATTTCCATACTTTTTTTTTTTCATGTGCTCTCTTATAATTTTGTAAGGCATATCCATTTTCATTAACTTTTCTGCTTACATCACTTCTTTCGCAAAAGATCTCATGATTCTAAACTAAACAGAGATGTCTTTCAAAATCACGCTAACACTGAGACCACATTTTTTCCATGCCCAGATATCACTGTGAATGTTTTCTTTTATGTTTTTTTGAATGTTTTATTCAGCATGAAGTCTGGTTAGGCTGGAAACCTTTGATCCCTTTCCGGTCATTATGTTTATTAATTTTGAAAGAACTTTTAGTCCAGAGTGAATGTGAAAAAATCTGTGTGAGGCTCAAGTCCTCATTAGGAAACTGAGTACATTACGGTTGCCTCAAAGGAATGTTTTAAACAGCTTTGTGCTATTTGAATGGTCAATACTGTCTCAGTGTGGGAAGAAAGAAGCAAAGCCTGAAACCTATGGTGACTCCTCCCCTTTACATCCTAATTTGATTTCCTCAGGCTAGGATGCTGACTGTTTAAATCCCTGCAGCTTTCTGAATTGTACAGGTGTCAAAAATGGCTGTACGATTGTTTGAGGATAAAGAACATGCAAACTCATACTGGAAGTACCGAATTTCTCCTTCTGAAGAGCTCATCGACAAGGTTCTACAGTTCCACAGGAGTAATGTAAGACTTTTATAACTGTTTGTTGTTTTTTATTCATCAGTCTGCCATCTGTGTCATTTCATTTACAATTGCACATATTGTTTACTGCATTTTCTCAGAAAAATTCAGCCAATGACCTGGCAGTAGATGTTGGCTGTGGGTCAGGGCAGGGAACGTTGGTCCTAGCACCACATTTTACTCGTGTGGTCGGGATAGACATCAGTCCTGCTCAACTGGAGATGGGGAGGAAACATGTTAACGTTTCAAACATCTCTTACAGGTAGGCAAACCTGAACTGGATGTCACTGCATGTGTGACAGCTTTACTTTGTGTAAATCTGTTACTGTTTACCTTTCATCACCCAGACAGACGGTATACAATCATTAACACACAAAACTCATTTAGCAACAGTTTTACGACAAAAGTAAATGTTAATCTAAAAAGTTGTGCAACTGAATATTAAGGCATTATTGTATATTCATTATGGAGCTAGGCCATTATGGCAATCTGTGTCACCCCTGCATATGTACACCATATCAAACTAATCAAGCAGAAAGATTTGTTCTTATAGAGTTCTGTTTTTCCTACATTTCATTCATTTATTCCTGAAACATTTATTCAAAGTGACTTACAAATGATCTGCATGACTGTTGTCACGATTCAACAGCTAGAATCTGCAAACATTTTCCCATTTTCTGTGCTGAAACACAAAGGAAGATATTTTGAAGAAAGTTTGTAACCAGGCTGTTTTGGGGCACCATTGACTGAATAATATTATGGAAGTCAATGGTGCCCCAGAACTGCTCTGTTTCCCACATTCTTCAGAATATCTTCCTTTGTGTACAGCAGAACAAAGACATTCATGCAGGTTTGGAACTACTTGAGGGTGAGTAAATGATGACAGAATTTTCATTTTTGGGTGAACTATCCCTTTAATAAAACAATATGCAAGGGGCGGGCATGTGTATAACTTTAAATGTTTCGTATTTTACCATATAAACATTTAAATATATACATTTTCCAGAGATTTCTGAGTTCTCCGTGTGTGCATGTTTTACTTTTGAGTTGTATTTTTTAAAGCAATACATCATTATAATATTTGTTGTATTGCCTATGTTTTTTTTTAAATAAAAAAAGTAAGTAAAGTGTGTCCAGACAAAATGACTCTCATTACTTTATTACAGCAATGAGAGTCATTAATGTGTCAAAAAAACCTGCATAAACATCAGGCACATGAAAGGTGGGGGCATGAAAATAATGTCTTAATGGGCCTAAATGTAAATATTTCTTTATTTATTTAGAGGTGAAATACTGTGATTATGCTCTTGATTTTGTTCTCTTCATGAGTTTCATCCATTCATATGTACATGCTTCTGTTTTATTATTGGAAACACAAAGGGAGAGTCCAGCTGAAGAACTGCCTTTTGAAGATGGCTCTGTAGATCTTGTGACGACCATGTCTGCATTCCATTGGTTTGACCGGCCACGTTTTCTTCAGGAGGCTCACAGAGTACTTAAGCCTCATGGCTGCCTCGCAATTCTCAACTACACCATGGACATGGAGCTGAGCTATGGAGACTGCTCAGAGACTTTAAACAAAATCTGTAAAGAGGTGGGAATCATAACACTGGTATTTCTAACATTTCAATGCTTGTCAACTGTCTAAATATCTTTGTGTGTCACATCAATGAGAACATTTTAGAATTGGAAAAAAATTGGAAAATTATCAAAAATTATCTACATTTCTGCTCATATATGACCCATAAGTCATAATATTGAATCATTTACTCAACAAACATTACTCACAGCATTTAACAGTACTAGACTATTTCAACTTATAGTTCACAAACTGTTTGTTCTGCAAATAGTTCAAGAAGAAACGACATGTTTTTAATTCTGTTACATGTGCATATACATCTGTCTCATTACAGTTTTATGCAGCCCTGCATCCTTTCCGGAGCCCTTACCTAGGTTCCAGCCCCTTCGAACTTTACAAGAAAACATACGACTCTCTCCAGTATCAAGTCAAAGAATGGTAAACAAATACAAACTAGCTGTTAAAATATTAACTTTATAGATAATTAAGTCGGTCAAGACAGTTCAAAGTGCAATCAGTCTTAGGTTTAGAAACTGAAGAAGGTTTTATTAGGCTACGTTTAAGTAGCGTTTGTTATATTGCGACTATAGCCACAGTTATTGCCACATAACAAGGGCTTGTTATGCCTTGCGCACCTTTTATATATTGGATGCTACAGTATAAAATATGAAGGATTTCAATTTGAACATTTAAATTTAATTTTATTCATTAAGTGTCCCTGGCATAACAGACTGTTGCTATCCAGGATCAAAAAAAAAAAAATGCTGTTACTTTATTGTTGTTTATAACATGGCTGGAATGTTGCATTGACCAATCAGAAGCCGGACTGGAACTGTGTTTTGTCTCTAGGCAGGACATTTTTTGGGTGAGGAAGCCCATCTCCGTCTCTGGCTACATCGGCATGGTGAAGTCTTTCTCCACTTTCCAGACACTCTTAAAAAAAGATCCAGAAGAGGCCAGACGACTGTCACAGGACACTGAACAAAGGTATTAGACTTAGAGTTCTCTTGTAATGACTGTGTAATATACTCCTGTGTGCATCACATCATCTCTCTTTCTCTTTTTCTCACACTCCTTTTTTTCCTGTCAAGACTGTTGCGTGCAATGGGTGTGACATCCCCGGAGACAGAAGTTATCATGGGAGTTAAATACTTCTATTTTCTAGCCTACAAGCCTGCAAATGACTGAAACATTTCATCACGTTTCATAACCATCAAATAAAAAATAATAAAATGTCTTACACATTCAGTACACATGAGATCTTAATCATTATTTTCAAAATTTAAAAAAATAAGTTAAAAAGTAGTCTTTACAAATTTAATTTTAGTTAAACTTGATTTTTTAAATTTATTTTCATTTAGGTTATTTTATTTAAAAATCCAAATAATTACAGAAGATGTGTATTCAGGTCATTGTCTCGGTGTATAAATTGCAACCTATGTTTGGCTGAATAAATGAACAGATGCAGACAAATACCGTCCTTTCACTGCCTCATGTACAAAGAAGCGATAGTTTCAAAGTGTATTTGAAATAGCGTCCACCAGGGCGCAGTGTTGACTCGATCATGCAGCAGTACCTGCGAGAGAGAAGCAGGTCTACCCAACATCCACGCAGCTGCATGTGATGACACGACCCAGCAATTCCACGGTACAGTGAGTTAACACAGGCTCAATACAAAGCTTCAAATCACAAACAGAAACAACGGAAACTGAGAGTGACATTTCTGTGTATACTTCAAAATGTTTCCCGCAATTCTCTGAAACAATCCAGTGCTTGCTTGAACCACTGGTAAGATTTTGAGCTGTGAGGTTTTAAATCATCCTTATTTATATATATAAAATGTGTTAGTGGTTTGGCATGATGTGTCTTGGAGCTAGCTGATTATGCAAAAATAGCCAAAGGGTGAATGGAAAGAATGGATGACAGGATCTGTGTGTGTCGTTTACCTAGAAAAGTAATGCACAGACTTCCTATCAAATGACAGCACATGATACAATGAATGTAAGAGAGTATAGTGCCAATGCTCATATGTAAGCCAGTTGATAGGTTACACTACACAAAAAGTTGAATTACTTATTCTTATTAATGCATACATCAAGTATTAAATGTGTGGTAACTCAATCTGTGCAGAGCTGTACTATGTACATATATTCCAGGGGTCCCCCTTGGTAGAAATCGCGTTAACCCCTCGGGGGGCCCCCCTCCATCTTCGGGCCCTTAGAATCCTCCTAACCAACTCTGAGAGCTCTTAAAATCTTGACGTCTTCCGCCATTTTGGAGAGTACCACGACGCATGCGCACGCTTTCCCTAGATCGTAATCAAAGTAATCAGCATTGTTTATGTTCAGGAGAAAGCGCGCGCATGCTTAACGTAAACAACGTTGATTACGTTCTGGGGAAAGCTTGCGCATGCGTTGTGGTACTCTCCAAAATGTCTGAAGACGTTAACTCGGGGAGAAGAATTGTTGAATAAGTTATTTTTGTTTTCTTTGCACACAAAAAGTATTCTTGTAGCTTTGCAAAATTGCAGTTGAGTCACTGATGTCACATGGACTGTTTTATCAATGTCCTTACTACGTTTCTGGGTCTGGGAAAATTTCAGTTGTGTTGCTATCTATGCAGGGTCAGAGAGCTCTCAGATTTCATCAAAAATATCTTAATTTGTGTTCTGAAGATGAATGAAGGTCTTATGGGTTTGGAAGGACATAAGGGTGAGTAATTAATGACAGAATTTTAATTTTTGGGTGAACTAACCCTTTAATTCTTGATTCACATCATTCAGTGGTCTGACATTTCCTAATATTCACTGTCACCTATGACAACACTACATACAGTATATTATATCAGTCCGATTATACGGGTAATGGTCCACTGCAGGTCCACTGCAGCTAGAGATGCTAGACCTCCTCAGCTTTGCAGTGTGTCTGTATAATCTGTGTGAAATCTGAATGAAATATAGTAAACAATACGAACTAAATCCAGCAGAAACTGGATTGGGTAACAAAAGTGTATCAATTACTGTAAATTGTTGAAGTGTTCGTCTTTTTGCTATGATTGGCTGATTGCTTTGTACATTCCAATGAACTATTTTTTGGTCCTACTTTATATTGAGTGGCCTTAACTATTACCTACTTACATTTAAATTAATAATTTGATACAATGCACTTATTGTGTATACATTCATAATTACACTGTTGACCCATTCTTTACACCTTAACCCATCCTTAAACCTATGCTTACCACCAAACCTGTCCCTAAACTTACGCATCCCACCTCAATAGCAGCAAAAGTGTTTTGCAATATAATACGAACACTGTACATTGTACTTATTTTTTATGTAAGTACATAGTAGTTAAGGCCACTTAATATTAAGTGGGACCTATTTTTCTTTGGCTAAAAGGATGATTTAGAAAACTTTTAAGTGTGAATAACACATTTTTGAGAAACATAATAAAGTTGATCAAATATTTGAGTTGCATATTTCTAATTTTAACCATAGATACCATAGACATTCACCTGTATATTACTGAAAATTAATCTAATTATTTTTCTGGTATGTCACAATTGCTGTCCATACTGCTTTGCTTATATTGAACCTTGAATATTAGGCTACAATAAAATTCTCTGCCTCTGTAGGAGGTAAGTTTTCCCCAGTACATACAAAGGAAAACACAATTCTCAAATTCTGCACTCGTCTGAGTCAACAACTGTAGAATATTATAATTTTCAATATAGCGAGATCAGCAGATAGCAGAATCCTCTTGAAATAAACAGTTTTGCGAAATTAGACACTTCTGACATATTTTGTTACTCGCCTCCACCCCCTTCTATCTGACATTGAAGTGTCCGAATACACAGTGACCCATCACACGCCACATTTTAATCCCTTGTGAAATATTTTCATCCTGACTGAGCCGATGGGCCTAAGCTGTTGAATCATCTGCCCCTTCACACACACAGGATCTGAGACCTGGGCTCACCTCTCCTGTAGCTCTCGCATACTAAAAGTGAGCCCTAGTTTCTCATGTCTGTGTGAAAAGAGGCTAAGTACACTGTTTGCGACACTAAAATGGTTATGAACAGTACTAAACATATGCAACAATATGGTAAACATGTTTTTAAAAGGACAAACAGACATTCATTATCAAAAAGCACTCGCAGCATTTTGTTAGACAGAAAATGCTTTCATTAAACCAAGGCGATATTTGTGTGGCTCAGTTTGATTTATTGAACATGGCTTTTTAATAAAATAGGCAGTGGGATTCCGATTTCAAATGAAGCTTATCTGCACAGTATTCCCTATATATGCCATACACCTTTTAATAAATAAAGTCAGTGCAGATATTTTGTTCATAAAGCTCATGAGGTTTTCACTGATGAATAAACTATAGCTAATTTGCACTGAAATAAGTTTGGGCTAATTTTTTTCAGTGCGAGTGCGGCTTTTAAACAAAGTGTGTTGTTTGTTACACAATGTATTCTTTTAAGGTACATTCATCTCTTCATCTCTGCGTGTTTTCAAATGACAGGATATTGTTTTCTAACAAAAAAGTAAAAATATAATTTCTACCATTTATTCACCCTTCTTTCATTCCAAACCCTGAATGACTTTCTTTCTTCCCTGGAATATAAAAGGATATTGAAGACTGTATTGGTCACTCTATTCCATGGAATTTATAATAAAAGGAAAATCTATTTGAGTCCATTTGCAAGAGCTCTGCCTCATCAGCCCCAGGACACAATTACATCTGTTACAAAAAAGACAGAAAATCTGATTGGCTGGAAGTTTTAAAAGAATGATGACAAAACATGCATAACTGATTAGATAAAAAGTGACTCAAGATTGCATATCAACAGACGGACCCTAGCGATTTTCAAACCCACATCTATAATTCATAGTTTAACTTATATGAGCATATTCAAATAAATATATATATATATATTTCCAGTATCTACATGAGCGATGAGCTATAGTTCAAACATTGAAACACATAGTATGCTCATATTATTAAATAGCAGATATGATAAAAATCAGTCAGATTATGGCTGTTGGATATAATTTGCCCAAATATTTAAAGTGATTTTAATGTGATGATAAATGTTAGCGATAGAGTTGTTATTTCTCACTTATCATAGTAAAATCTTTAAAGCATAAAATTAGCAGATTAAAAAATCATTGTTAATGTGCTTGCAGATGTTTTGCAGAAACTTGCATTTTTAACAGTCCTGCTGCTGGGGATATCATACCAACATATCAGATTAAATGAGAATTGTTTGTCATGAGGGGCAATAGTCCTCATGGGTAGCAGGGCCTCATGTTCATATATCCTGGCAGGGTGTGAAATGAAACACACTATTGAGTTTCTCATAGCTGCCCCACATTAGAGGTATTTGACCTCAGGCTCTGGTTACTACTGACCTGCTATGTACAATTTATTTTGTTTGTAATATACCTCTCACAAACAATTCATCATATGATAAAAAAAAACACTTGGTACAGACTGCCTCTATTCAAAAGGGAGAGCATGACAGAAAACAAAGGGAGAAGGTAAGGATCCTGACCCCTTCAACATAAATGAGGCTGATCAAATGACTTGAATGAATGAAAATTTAAATAAGTGATCAGATGTGCCATCATCAGTTTGCACCAACTACCAGCTAATGTAGACATTATGTTTCTTTCACGAAGCAAGATGTCACAACCACCATTAACACGTTGCCCTGAACTTCACATCCAGAAAGGTTAGTTGATCATAAACAGAGGTGAATTAGGTACATTAGGAAAAATGTCTGTTTAACTCCAAGGATCAGACTGCATGGAAAATCTTTGGCCCTGTTTCCACCAGACATATGTTGTTGGTGATCTGATCACTAATTGTGTTTACTGAAGTTTGTTAAGATCCTCCCCTCTTATTTCATTGTACCTTGCGTCACATTCATGGGAGCGCCAAGGGCTGCTCACAAATGTGAATGCTCAAACCCATGCATGTTATACAAAAACATATCAATTAGGTTTTCAGATTTTGGTATATAATATTATTTTTCAATTTTATATTAAATGGGGGAATAACATTCAAATATTCATTAGTTTGAGTTTGTAAGGAAAGCATATCATAATCATTGAGTGATGAATGCAGTCTTAAGGCACAATATATATTGTCACTATAGCAAGGGTGATCAGTGTAGCTAGTTTTAATCAGCATACAATCTATTTTTATTTACTATATTAACATATCCAGATGCATTAATCTTAATGCATTTATCATTGTAGCCAAAAGGTCAATTTTTATCTTAGTCATAGCCGAGACACTGCCTACTTAAAACAATGAAGCGTGGTTTACTAAGATTAATGCATTAAGCCAAACTAAACACCAAGCTGAATTCTGAAAAAAGGAGTTGGTCTAAAGTTCATAAAAATCACACATTTTAAACAAACAAAAGCAGGATGTTGTCTATTCGGGGATTTTGAGAGTAGCCGTAAATGCATTGTCTACAATTATTGTGGCTCTAATTGGCATTTGAATAGCATTCATTTGTAGCCCTAATTGTTTGCCTATGGATCCCTTTTTAAGTTTGTCGTAGTTATTTTTTTGATAAAAGAAAACCTAATGACTAATAGCAGACGAGACAGAAGGTCTGCTGTAAGATAATTGGAAAGTAAAGGCACATTGATGCAGAAATATCACACCCTGTGCTACACAAAACACATCATTGTGCACTAGTCACAAACCCATCCTCCAACACTTAAGCTTTCTGCTGCTGTTTTGCATGTGAACTTTTGAACTTTATTTTTATTTTGTAAATGTGCTAGATTTTCCGTTTGCTTGTGAGTTCATGAACTTTTGTGTGGAGGGAAACAGGTTCAGATATGTTGCAGCTTTTGTTAAGAGTTACTCGCCTTTGTCCATTGGCCTAATTTGTCTGTCTACTGAAGTTCAGTCAGTACTGCTCATTTTGCCAGTGTGTAATAATTTGATGCAGTTTGTTTAGGAATACATGTTTTAATTGCTTGTTAGTTCACATGAACCTGGACTTGAACTTTGCAGACATAATTCATAACAGTTTGCGATTAAAGACTCTCAAAAATAGCTAATAATTGTTCATTGTGCCTAAAAAGCTCTATTCTGTTGTTGAATGGATGTTATGGTTTGCCTTTTGTTATAGATGAGCTTTTGTTTCATTTGAACTGTATTTTGAGTTGTGTGAGAAAAGCATTTAAACTGGCATCCACTGTTACAGACAACCAGATGTAAGCATAATTTATAAAAGTGTCAGTGTTTTTCGTGTGTGTTTCTGTTTTTCAGTGAATGGACAGGCCAATGTTTTCAATACTTTCCTTTGTTTTCCATACAAAATATGATCTTTTTATGCTGTTCTATGTTTGTGTAACATGTTTTCATGCTGTATTTCAACTCCATGTCTGTTTTTTTTACGGCAAAACAAGTCAATTACCTGCCATTGATGTACCATAAGATTGTTCAGCTTAATTAACAACTTTAATATTGCTGTCTTGCTTGTTACTAGAGTTGACATGAGATGACGAGAAAGTTTGTTGTTTGTGCTCTCTGTGCTGAGAGAGAATGTTGGCACTATCCCGTCAGCAGAAGGTGATTGATGCTTTCAGACACGAACATCCTCTAGGGACGTCAGAGGCCTCTCGCAGGTCTCTGTCAGAGACCATGTGCAAGCAGGAAAGAATCTTATAGTTTCTCACTCTTTTTATTCTTATTTTCTCTTTTCATTTAAAGAAGATTTCTTGTGACAATCTTAGGTTGTTTCAATAAGTTTGCCCTAGATTTTTCTCTTCAGAAATCTTTCATCTCCTGTGGCATGTACTGTGGGAACGGCTAGGTTTCCTCACTGCCGGAGTCAGCAGTTTTACCATCACATGTGCAGCTGAGAGCCCTATACTTCAGTAAACACCACAGCGGGAGGTAGCGCTTTAATAGTTAGAACTCACATTGCGCTCTGTGCTGGGGTATCATTTTCTCCCAAAACATTCACTTTTTTAAGGCTCCCTCGCTGAGCCTCAGGAAATTCACAAAACTCTGCAATTTAAAACCTAAATCTTGTTTAAAGGATATTGTAAGGTTTCTCTCTGGCTGACAAAGCTGGCGACTGTTGAATGGACTTGTGAATGAAGGAGAACATTTGGCTTGTTTTCTGATTCTAGTTTTGTGGAGTTCTGGATGAGCTGTTGAGGGAGAACTTTTGGAAAGAAAAGTAGATTTAAAGTGATGATGAAAAGTCTCCATTTCTTTTGAAATCAAATGGTTTCATTTTATTTTTCTTTGCAAGAGTGTCTAAAATCTTTGTTTTTTATTTCTTGAAATTGTTCGCTCTTAATTATTGTTCATGTGATGCATACAATAAAGCACACTTAGTGGCAAGGCCAGAAATTTTAAAGTAAATGGACCTTGGGTGGACCTCAGCGCCTACTCTCAAACTGAAGTACATCATACATTTTTTAATTTTGACAGCTAAAAATGCCATTATCATGTTTTGTCTGAAAGAGAAAAGGGCAAAAATATGAGCCAAAAATATATGCCTAAATTGAACATTTTTGTTAATGCTTTTACACTTTTGACCGTCTATCTGAGTGGGCCAGTTGCACCTTGGTCCTTATGTAGCCTTGCTGCTGAAGTACACTGACATTTTTTTTATTCAATGTTAAGTGTCATTATCGTGTTCTTATTTTCGTTAACATAGTTTCCTGGTTTTCAATATTTTATTAAAAGGCAAAGTAAAGTGTATAATAAATGACATGCCACTGGCTGTATTTGTCATCTCATTTCCCAGATCACATCTGCTCTGATCACCTCTCTCTCTTGACACACTGTCGGCTAGCTCAGCTTCCAGACAGCTCAGGACTATGACTCAAAGACTTTATTCTTTGGACCCCTTTGTCAGCATGTTTTTATTACCTTGCTTTTTTTTTTTTTTTAGATGTCCACCTCTTTGTTTCATGTGCTCCTTTTTTCCTTGTATTTTTGTATTATTGAGGTTCTTTCTGTAGTGTTTTTTCACTCTGTTCAAGTTTCTTGGCTGCTGTTCAGATACAGGGCTGATTTAAGTGTTTCCAATTCAAAGTAAATAGAATAATTCTACCTTTAAAGTGTGATCTTTAACTTGGCAGAAAATAATGGTCCTTTTCAATAAAGTTATTGTACTTTGTTTTTCAAACCAGCAGTGCATGCAGCAATGTACATATTAAAGTTTATTTTCCTGGAGTCTAAAGCAGCAGAATAATCGTTTGCATGATTTCCACAAAACTTAGAGTCCTGATGCACATTGACTCAGCTGTACAAATCTTTTCACTTCTTTGAGGAATGCTTAAGAGAAAACTTGTGAACTGAATGTTTAGCCTGCAGCCTAGCTTGGAGATTTTCGGAGAATTGTATTTGATAAAGTCTTTAGTGCTTCTTTTCTCCTTTCATATTTCCTAGAAAATGTTTTGTATGTACGTTAGAGGGTAACTTTGTGTAAGAGCATGCTCTGAGCACATCATGTTTTTTTGATGAATATTGAACCAAACATTAGAAGGCTCACCTCCACAGTTCAGAAACATAACCTCAGCTCAGGGGGGCGGCTTGGGATAACAGGGTCTGCGATTATCTCAGCTGGAAAAGTCTCCGGAGCACAGACAACACCACTAACTGCCACATGGGTCTTTGCAGTGCCAGGTTCTACACCATTATTTATGCTGAGATTGTTTACAGCACAGACACAAACATTCCAATGGTCTCGAGAGGCAGAGCAGACCTGCTGACTGAGGGATGTGTCTGGTCACCTGTGTGTAGTTCCAGTGTGCTTCAGTGAGCTGTCACATTTTGTTCAGTGTTTGTGTGTTAATGTTGGCTTGAGTTTTGGACTTACTAAAAAATGCATTTCTGTATTGCTATGTGCTCCTAAATAAAACATGAGAAGTCAATCCTTGTGCAAGCATTGTTTTTAATGCTGTGACACTTTTTCTTTTTCATTTGTTGCATTCAAATGTGAAACATATCAAAACATTCTTTAAAGCAGTGGTACCCAACCTTGTTCCTGGAGATCTACCTTCTTGCAGGGTTCAGCTCCAACCCTGATCAAACACAACTGAACCAATTAATTAGGATCTGAAGGA
>JAFVLL020031277.1:0-15639 GCA_021397915.2 Tor tambroides
TAAGAGCTGGATGCACTTGGTGACGAACTCCTTTTGGACGATGACAATTCCTATCTGGATGAGGCTTCTTCTGCTCCAGCTATACCCGAAGGAGTACCAGGAGACAGAACCACGAATCGGGTAAACACAACCATTAATAATAAATTTAAAAAAAAAAAATTTATTTAGTGTTTTCTAGAAAATGTCACATTTATAATCTGAAATGTACTGCGACTTATGTTCCAAAGCAACCTGTATTATGCAGTTAACGGCAAGCACGGAAAGCAAACAAATATGCGTTCACATATACCATATCATTTCTAGTAGTGCTGTCAAAAGTACTGGTACTTCAGTATCAAGTCGATACTTAAATTTTAAAAATCTTAAAAATGCTTTAATAGCTATGGATGGGACAAAAAAAAAAAAAAGTGAAAAGTCTGAGCATTAAGGTCCGGTTTCACAAACGGGGCTTAGCTTAAGCCAGGACAAGGCCTTAGTTAAATTAAGATATTTAAGCAACTTTTACAAAAATGCCTTAGAAAAAAACCCATTAAGGTGTGCATCTTGACACAGAACAATGACACTGACATATTTTAAGATATGCCAGAGCAAGATATTTTCAGTTGAGATAGCTCAAACATGCATTTTAGTCTGGGACTAGCTTAAGCCTTGTCTGTGAAACCGGGGGTATGTCTAGCAGTGTAAGTGCATTAGACCTGCCACTTGTTCTGTCACCTGTAAAGTTTTTTTTTTTTTTTTTTTTTTTCCATTTTATTATTTACGTTATTTTATTTTGTAACTTTTTATTTGATCTTTTTAATGCAATGGTAACTTAACTGAATAATATCTGAAGGCTACATGCTCATGTTTTAAAGTATTTTTATAACTACTAATACAAATAATAATGAACTAATTTCACTTTTTTTTTAAATAGTTAAAAAATAATAAAATAGTTCATGGTATTACAGTGAGACGAAAAATTTTCATTAAGCCATATGATGACATTGTATTCTCTTTTGTGAGCTGCTCACAAATTGCTGGTCTCTGCGTTCATAGAAAAAAATTATCTTGTGGTTTTCGGTTTTTACCTGTCCTCGCATTGAATTGTGCCACAGTTTGTGCTTGTTAGGCAAGGTCAGGCATGTCAAGTTTGTTACATAGCGCATTTCCTACACACCAAAAATTCAATTATGCTTTAAATTTGTTTAGGCTGTTTATAATTTATGATGTTATAATGAATGCCACTATAATTTATTTTATTATACAATGCGGATCCATTTAGGATTGCTTAACCCACCAATATACATGTGAAAAATAAAAACATTCTAAATTTATCAAAGTGCTCTGAAGGCAGTTTCAATTGTTGTGGGCCCCCAATAGCTGTGGTTCCCCTCTATAGTCAGTCCCACTTTCCCACCCACTAGTGATGCCCCTTTTACAGGGTAATACAGAACATGTGCTCTAATTAACATACAATAAGACCTCCTCATATTCTGCCCTCCCACCTTTCTATAGCATTACATGCTCATTTTTTTCTGCCAGTTTCAAATCTGAGGTTCAGATCGGGGGTTTCATGACCCTTTAATAGAATGCTTAGTAAATGTAAAGTAAACAAGCCAACACAATGTGCTGGACTTTTCATTTCAGTAATACATTGTATAGTTGATATATACACTCAGAGATCGTTTGTCAGTTTCATGAATCAAAATTTAATTAGAATGCCAAAGTGTCACTTTATTGCAGAAAAAGAGACTGCATACTCTATACTGATTAAGATTAGAGCAGATTATTGAAAAATGTCTGTATCGTGTTATATACAGTATTTATGAAATCGAATGTAAATGTCATACCGAGCACTGCATTTTTAGTTGCATGTTCTTTGCTTTGTGGAATAACATCCACTGTTACAGAAAATGTTTTTTGCAAACTGATATGAGAATTCTGCTTTTTGCAAACAGGATGGAGTACTGGTGGATGAGTTTGGCCTTCCTCAGATTCCAGCTACATAATGGAACAAAATGACAATATATTCTAAACCCTCAAAAGATTTGGACAAATATCTACAAATATAAACACTGGGACAGACCTTCAATGTCAAGATTTCATCTTTTTTAAAATCAGTCTTGATCTACTTCAGATTATAATCTTTTGCTTCATAAGAAATCTGTCCATGATATCTTTCAACATTAATCATTGGGTTCAGAGTTTGGTTGGTTTGTTTTTGACTCTGTAGATATGATTTATTTTCTGAAGGATATGCACCAGTAGGTGGTTTACTTTGTACTGCAATACACTTTACTGAAAGCATAAATAAATATAATTTACATACAATATCACATTTCTGTACACAAACAAAAAACAAACTTATGTATACATAATAAATCTAATGAATTGTAGTTCAATATCCATTTGGCTAATCCAGATATCACCAGCTGAGTCTGTAGCTGTGAGGAAAGATCTTCTTGTGCAGATATTCCACAACCTCTTTTTTATCCTTGAGTTTCTCAAATTCATAGTATGAAATCTAGAGACAGAGTAAAACTAAGGCCATTATGGAGTATTGTCAAACATTGTCATGCATACAAGACTGGGGTTTAAAGGAATAGTTAACCCAAAAACAAAAATTAATTTTACTTATTTGCTCACCCGCATGTTGATAAAAATTCAGAAGCCTTACATTTAAACCACTGGAGTTGTATGGATAACTTTTACACTACCTCTGTCCTTTTCAGAGTTTGAAATGTTTTATAGTTTGTGGATTGAATGGATTGAAACAATAACAATACTTAAAATACAGTTGTCATCTTACGTTACACCTTGCAAAATTTGCAGAATGTTAATTAAAAAAAAAAAAAATTATAGGGATCCTAAAAAGATTTTCCTCCAGGTTTTGAACATTCTTTGGTTTCTTCTGCATATTTCAACCCTATTAAACAGTGACTATTTTCACACAGAGGACAACTGATGTTCAAGGAGGTTGATGATTGGGGTAAATTGGGAACCATAAATGACACGTAGTTTCTGAAGAAAAAATTTACAATCCCCAGCTCTTAATGCATTTTTATGAATCCTCTTCTATTTTGCTACAATTATTATAGTTTCGCTGATTCTGCAAGGTGCATGTAAAATTATGACCACAACTCTAATTTTCTTTCCACTCTGGAACACACAAAAAGGATAGAGTTTGGAACGACATTAGGGTAAATTGCAAATTGTGTTTTGGGGGAACTATTCTTTTAAATGAACATTTTAGCTTGATCTATGAAACATGCAAATACACTTAGAAAGGCATAGAAGAAAAACAAGTTTTAGTAAAAGAAAAAAAATTTTTTTAGTAAAGCACAGTCGGTAAATAAAAAGGCAAGAGAAATTAAGTTTGTTTTACCTGAACAACTTCATATCCCAGAATCCTCAGGTGACGCTGCTTGATGGCTTCCTTGCCTAGTAGTTTCTCTGCATTTACTGCAAAGCGCTTTGACCCATCAATACAAAGAGCAATTCTGATAATAAACAAATTAATATCAATATCACAATATGCATGCATTCTCAGACAACTAATCATCAGTTCCTACTTTATTTGCAAATTGCAGGAAATGCTTTACCTTTTATGTACTTCATCTGAATGCGAAGCAGGCAAGACGTACCCTTCTTCATCTAGTTTTATCTCAATGTCTGCATATATACAAACGAGAAAATAGTGGCATATACAGCCACAGAGATATAACAATCAGAAGGTTTACATGTGTTGGTGTAAGAAATTGACAGCTATGCAATTTTAGGACCAAAGTGGATGCATAATATGTACCTAGCATATAACAATATGGTGTAAGTACTCTGGAAGCAAAATAAGATTGAGCTCCCAGCAGATCCACTAGGGCGGACTTCACAGCATTGTAGAAATGAGGTTCCACCGGAGTCTCCAAAGACTGTCCAGAAGCCGAAAATGACTTTACTTGAAACTTCGGTGAAAGGCGTGGTCCCTTCATTTAAGTGTAAGAAATATGTAAATGAGCATGGTTATGAATAAGCAAGCAACATTAGTATAGAATTCATATATAACACTCCTTTTAAATTGTATTCTTTTTGGGAGCCTAAAAAGCTGGGTATACTTCATTTTATGCATTTCGCTCTGTCTCATGCACAGCTGTATCCATGCAGCTTGTCGACCACAGAACGAGTACCACCTAGACACATGCTTAACATGTGTCTTAACGAGAACACATGCTTAGTACCACCTAGTTACCTCTTCTGTATCAACATTAACCTTGCATGTGTGCTCAATGCAGGGTAGTAACTGATGACATGTAATCTGTATTATGTAATCAGATTCCCCCCCAAAAAAGTATGTGTAATTAAAATATTACATTTTAAAATGCTCATAATCAGATTACAGTTACTTTTTATGGATTACATTATTATATATTTACACAATGACACAATGTGAATTATTCACAATTTATTCATTCTCCCTAGTTTTTTTTTCTTTTACATTTTCCTTCTAAAAATCCTACTGTGTCTCATAGCATGTAGCATGTAGCTTTGACTATATTCACAATATAGAATGGCCATGTAAATGTTAATTTCAAGCAATTTTACCATGTATGAAACATAATTATGCAAGTTAAAGGGATAGTTCACCCAAAAATAAAAATTCTGTTAATTACTCACCCTCATGTCGTTCCAAACCCATAAGACCTACGTTCATATTCGTTTCTGTGCCTTGACCTTGGTAGTTTCCTTGCTCAGATTTCATCAAAAATATCTTAATTTGTGTTCCTAAGTTGAACAAAAGTCTTACGAGTTTGGAACGACATGAGGGTGAGTGATTAATGACATAATTTTCATTTTTGGGTTAACCTATCCCTTTAATGGTGATGTATGGCTGTGAAACGCTATGTCCCATAATGTCCAGTAATATTATTTGTTTTTTACATCAGTGTTGCACAGTATGTTAATTGTAAGTTTAAAACAAGTTAGATAAAAGTAGTCCTAAAAAAGTACCTAAAATGAGGTACCTAGATTACATTACTAACTACCATTTTCATCATCCAATCAGTCACGCAGACAGTATGCAGACCTTTGCAGAAGATGAGCTGGACACCAGACAGATGCTGATTTCTGCAACAGATGCTCTTTACTTGCCTCATCAGGATTTCCCAAATGAGGGTTTACAAAAAAAACCCTATCCCATTTCAAATAGTAATATATGACTAAACAATCACAATACAATTGGCAAAATCAAGCAGCCCTGCACTGTAAATAAAACATTTGCTAAAAACATATTTAAATTGTTTATCTGCAAGTTATTTGACCATTAACCAACATAAGACAAAACCATGAATGTGAATGTGTTCATTGCCCCAACCTCACCCCTGGCTGAAAGGTGATGTACAGTGAGGGAAAAAATTATTTGATCCCCTGCTGATTTTGTACGTTTGCCCACTGACAAAGAAATGATCAGTCTATAATTTTAATGGTAGGTTTATTTGAACAGTGAGAGACAGAATAACAAAAAATCCAGAAAAACGCATTTAAAAAAAGTTATAAATTGATTTGCATTTTAATGAATGAAATAAGTATTTGACCCCTTAAACATGACATAGTACTTGGTGGCAAAACCCTTGTTGGCAATCACAGAGGTCAGACGTTTCTTGTAGTTGGCCACCAGGTTTGCACACATCTCAGGAGGGATTTTGTCCCACTCCTCTTTGCAGATCCTCTTCAAGTCATTAAGGTTTCGAGGCTGACGTTTGGCAACTCAAACTTTCAGCTCCCTCCACAGATTTTCTATGGGATTAAGGTCTGGAGACTGGCGAGGCCACTCCAGGACCTTAATGTGCTTCTTCTTGAGCCACTCCTTTGTTGCCTTGGCCGTGTGTTTTGGGTCATTGTCATGCTGGAATACCCATCCACGACCCATTTTCAATGCCCTGGCCGGCTTCAATGCCCTGGCCCTGACGGTACATGGCCCTGTCCATCGTCCCTTTGATGCGGTGCAGTTGTCCTGTCCCCTTAGCAGAAAAACACCCTAAAGCATAATGTTTCCACCTCCATGTTTGACAGTGGGGATGGTGTTCTTGGGGTCATAGGCAGCATTCCTCCTCCTCCAAACACAGCGAGTTGAGTTGATGCCAAAGAGCTCGATTTTGGTCTCATCTGACCACAACACTTTCACCCAGTTCTCCTCTGAATCATTCAGATGTTCATTGGCAAACTCCAGACGGGCCTGTACATGTGCTTTCTTGAGCAGGGAGATCTTGCGGGTGCTGCAAGATTTCAGTCCTTCACGGCGTAGTGTGTTACCAATTGTTTTCTTGAGATCATTGACAAGATCCTCCCATGTAGTTCTGGGCTGATTCCTTACCGTTCTCATGATCACTGAAACTCCAAGAGGTGAGATCTTGCATGAGCCCCATACCGAGGGAGACTGACAGTTATTTTTCTTTTCTTCCATTTGCGAATAATCGCACCAACTGTTGTCACCTTCTCACCAAGCTGCTTGGCGATGGTCTTGTAGCCCATTCCAGCCTTGTGTAGGTCTACAATCTTGTCCCTGACATCCCTGGACAGCTCTTTGGTCTTGGCCATGGTGGAGAGTTTGGAATCTGATTGATTGATTGCTTCTGTGGATAGATGTCTTTTATAAAGGTAACAAAATGAGATTAGGAGCACTCACTTTAAGAGAGTGCTCCTAATCTCAGCTCCTTACCTGTATAAAAGACACCTGGAAGCCAGAAATCTTGCTGATTGATAGGGGATCAAATACTTATTTCAATCATTAAAATGCAAATCAATTTATAACTTTTTTTAAAATGCGTTTTTCTGGATTTTTTATTTTTTTTGTTTTTGTGTCTCTCACTGTTCAAATAAACCTACCATTAAAATTATAGACTGATCATTTCTTTGTCAGTGGGCAAATGTACAAAATCAGCAGGGGATCAAATAATTTTTTCCCTCACTGTTATATATAATTATGTCCCCTCTATAGTGCTGACATGAATGTTATATTTCTTTCAGCCTGACAGCAATTCTGTTTGCTTGGTGTGAAAGAACCACTTGTTTGGAATTTGTTTCACTTTTCACATCACATTTGGTATAAAACAGCATCAAATTTTAAGCACAGAAAAAAATATATATATATAACTTCTAAACTTTAAATAAAATATAAAAAATAAATAAATAAAAAAAATAATGCAGTTTCACTCACATCATAAAATGGACACTCGAGCTTTACAGTCATGTAAAGTTGGGTCAGCTGTGCAAGCACTCTGTGATCTATCCCACTGCCCTCCTCCCCTTCAAAAGAGAGATGGAAAATATATTATTTAAAAAGTTCAATATATTGCATAGAGATGTTAATGATTAAGTGCTAAATAATTTTTAAAGAATTAAGCTTCTATTGTCTATAAACCAATTTCAGCATAAATATGTTCACTAATTATGCAAGTAGATGGTGAAATCACTGTTTCACAACCAATCTGTATTTTCTATACCATACACTAATTATAGTAATAAATTAAAGAATTACATTTAAATTATTAGCTAAATACCAATACTCATGTTTGAGCATATTTAAACAATTAATATGTAGCCCACGTGCATATGAACATGGACAGCTCCAAATATCATTATTCTGTATTAATGATAATGATTAATTAATATTAAAATAAGTGATCAATTAATCATGAATATTCCTGAAAACTGAACCCAGGTACTGTATAGAAAATGTTTAATTGTTTCTTACCCTGTAGCTGTTGCATGAAGTAAGGGCTGAAGACTTTTGAGACAAAGTTAAGTGGGTATCTCTGTAGAAGGGTACAGGCATACAGTAGGTCTAGCAGGGCTCTGGGCTGAAATTGGGAAAACCGGGCATGCAAAACAGACTCCACCTTTCGGAACAATCTACCAGCATCAGGTGGCAGGTATCCCAAAACTCCTAGAGCAGCTATCTGTTGTGACACCTGCCAAGTTGAGTACTCCTCTGCACGATACACAAAACTCTCAGCCACCGTGTTAAAAACAGGTGGAGAAAGAATGCGCCATCGCCGGAAAAACTGCATCACCTTGGTTACAGTTTCTGCATGAGCAGTAAAGGCAACCTTGGGCACATGGCGCTCAAGAGCTTCCACAAGAAAGTGGTCACTGTGTCCATAGTGCATAAGTGCTGACAACACCACAATCAGTTCTGGATCTGCAAAGTTCTGCACATGATGGACAGCTTGCTTGCAAAGTGCAATTACAAGTGGTAATGCTTCGTTATGTCTCAATTTGAATAAAGCACCTAGAATTTCGCTAATCGCCGCTGGGCCCATTTGTTGCACTAATTGAAGTCCCTGAGCATTCATTTCATTTAGAAGCTCCAGATAGCATCCATCTTCACCCAAACCAGTTGCTAGCATAGAATAAACAGCAACTAGCTCTGCCGTATTCCATTGAGCTTTATCTTTATTTTGGAGCTGACTCATAGCCTGTTTTATCATTCCACTGTTAGGGCCTTCCAATGCAAATAAAGCCCTTGATAACCCACATAGCGCTTCAACACTGAGCTGTTCCAAATTCAATCTCTTTTGACTTTCGAACATCAGCCTTAGCACTAGGCGGCTCTGAGGGTCAAGGTAGAGACGCGTACAGCCCAAGAGAGCTCTAACCAATACCTCATCCTGTAATCTGGCTGAATCATGCTCCAGTGTTTGGCAAAGTTTATTAAGGCCCGCATCTGATAGCAGTATCTGTTGTTTCCAAAGACCACATGCGGAATCATTCTCCAAGTCTGCCAGTCGGTGAAGTATAGATGCTGCTGCTGCACCTGAGAGGAGAGGGTAAGATCGCAAGAGACGAAGAACTTGCTGAGATGAAGTACAGGAGGTGAGTCGTTTCATAAAGGTGTGGTCCTCATCAGAAGTCAGGTGGTGCAACAAAGACAGACCACTTCCACTGGGGAGGAGCTCCTGGTAAGGGCGAACAGATCCAGCAACAAGGAACATTGGGCCTCGTTCTGTGGTGCATACACCCCTTGGCCTGAGGCTGGAACATGTGGGAAAGCAGACGGTAGAGGTTCGGAGACAGGGAGAAGACAGACGCTTACCAGCACATGCTTTCAGTGATGGAAGGATCTGGTCATCCAAATGGCTCAGGAAATGCAGCCTCAGTGCTAGTGTTCTGGCCATCATAAAAAGTGCCACCATATCCTTAATCTACAGGCACAACAAAAGAAAGAATACGTAAGTTAAAGTTAAACATCATGATCTACTGAATTTTTAATCAGAAATGTTTCTGTTTTAAGGTCAAGTAAGGTTTCTGTTTATGAGCCTCAAAACTTAATTGATGCTTCCTTGTTTTCTCACTCTGTCCTTCAAGCCTTCAGCATATGTAAAAATTATTAATTATTTCTTAATATTCAAAATTATTATTAATTCCACTTTGGTTGAATAATTCTTTGAGGACCATTATTAAACATGCTTTTGTTATTGTTTTTTTTTTTTTTTTAATTAATTCATTAGAAATATAAAATAAATATTGTTTTGCCCATTTGACCTGAAATACATTATTTATTTATTTTTATTTTTTTGTGGGGACTCTTTCCCAAGTTGCACAATGATAAACAGGTAATAACACAAGGAACATTTGTCCTAAGAACTATCCTAACTTGATTGATTGTACTACATGAAGCAGGATGCAACTATAGTGTGACATTTTTCTGACATCCCCTTTACTACAAAGAGAACATCTCTGTGATTCTCACAAAAACACATTAATTTTAGGGATGGGCGATATCGTTTGTGATATGTGACCAAGTGTGTAGAAACCTATCTAATGTAATGTTTTTACATGTTTTTTCTGTTTTCTACATAAAATCATCCTACATAATCTAAAGGACATTATGTGAAAATATAACCTCGATTATCTTTAATATTGACTGAACAAGACCATTTCAAAGACAATTTCAGGCTCAAAAAATCATGTTTTTGAGAAGTTCCAATGTAAAGACAAGCTAACATTTAAATCTGCAACACATTTGAACCATAATCATCCTGACTATGTGATACAAACCACATTAAAGCAGAAATTCTCCCATTTTCAGTGATACATGACACATTTATGAAAACATTTTGTAAAACAGGTTTATGATGATGCACATGTCTAAAAAAGCACAAAAACATTGAAATGAATGGGGGGTACCACAGCAGCTTAATTGTAACAACAATTACCAAATCAATTTACTGCAATGATTTATATAACTTTTTTTAGTAAAATTTGAACATCAGCAGAAAATCTAATTTGTGTCTTTCTAGATTATTGTGTTATATTTGGAGTAAATCTGGGAGGACACAAAAAAATTCAAGTAAGAAAAGCAGAAATTGAATAATCAAATGTAAAAATAATATATAGTCTTGTATGTACTCATTACAATTAAACTGATTATTGTTAAATCTACAAAAATTATTCAGTCAAGAGCAGTGAGTAGGTCCCTCTTTTCTTTTATCGTTCAATTAATATTGACACAGATGCCAGCAGATTTATAATGCACAGATCTAAGGGGTTGTAACAATACACTCAACTCACGATGCAATACGATTCACAATGTTGATTCACGATACGATTTTCTCATGATTTTTTTTTTAACAAAATGAGATTTAAAACAAATTATATAGTATGTGAAAAGGTGTCCTTTTATTATTGCTTGGACAAAATGCTGCATGTTTCTATGTGAAATTGAAATATAACTAAACTAAAATGAAATTTTAAAACAAACCCCAAATCAAATAAGTAACACAAAATAAAATAAATCTCTTCATATAAAGACTTCAGTTTTGTGAAACTATACATAAAAAAACAAAAACAAAATCTGCACAAAAAAACAGTAGATGGGCTGAATGAGACGCAAATTCACTCTCTGGCAGCAGGTGGCACTTATGGAACAGCAGCGATATAGCATTTCCTTGGTAACCGCTGTAAACAAAGCAGAGCTGCGCTTATGAACACCATTATGCATCATTCAGAGGCAAGATGAAAAGAAAATGCAATCAGTCAGTTCCCCTCAGAGATACATTCATATGAACTCCTACCCCAACTGTATCGCGATTTGTCTAGCATCTCAACCGATTTGAATGGTCACATATTTGAATCGATTTTCAACCGGCTCGCAGTGCATCGTTACATCCGACAGATCTAATATATTGTTACATCAGATTTTTTCCCAACTATTCCCCAAAATTCCCTTAAGACATAATGTTTGTGTAAATAAATACATGCCAAGACAAATATTTTCTTTTAAAATATTTGTAATAATTATTTGTATAATTTTTATTAATATTTTTTATAATATTTGTATAATTTCTCTTTTAACATCAAGCAAGTCCCGTACTTTGTTTCCAATCACTTTCAATGTATTTAAAAAATGTATTTAGCTACCACTTGTAGTACACTTGAGTGTACTAGTGAATGAAAGATGGGTTCAAGTGTACTACAAGTGGTAACTAAATACATTTTTTAAATACAAAGACAGTATGTTAAAAGTGCATTTTAGTTCATACTCATGGTGTCTCAAAATAGCACAGTTGAGTACACTTAGATGCTCTTAAGTTTATGTTAAGAAGTACTAAAGGATCATTTTTAGTATATTAAGTACAAAATTAGTGCGCGAAAATAGAGCACTTTAAGTACATTATGGAAGTGCACTTGTTTTTCACCTGGGTTACTAGCAGCAAGATACACACACACAGAATTTTAAATTGTTCATAGAATTCTAGAATTCATAGAATTGATTTGTTGTATTTTGTTTAATTATATATACAAGCTAGGGCTGCAGTGATTCGTCGACGTCATCGATTACGTCGATTATAAAAATACGTCTATTATCATGGAGTGCGTCGATGCGTCGCATCTTTAGCCACGCCCATTGCGCGAGCCTGCAGTTGTCCCTACTTAAGACTGTTTTTCTGCCATGTTTAACACGAACGAGACTCTAGAGCAGAAGTTAAAGGCTAGTATGGTAACATCACTTCACTTCATAGAGCGTTCATAGAGCATTCTATTATTATACGACCGTCAGAACCGCATATAGCCGAACTGACGCCTTTACATTGTCAGGATTCACAACCGCATTCAAAGCTGCCCTGAATGAACGGAACAGCACGGGACATCGAGCTGCCTATATAATCATGATGGGTTTAATGCACTCACAGAGACGGAGAAATGATTTGCGTTCATCTTAAGATTCACTGGAGCTGCCGTCAGTGCAATTGCGCGAGATCTGAGACGCGTGCACCAAATGCGCTCTCTGCACTCGCTAACAAAGCGTTTAAAGTCATTGTTAGTAGTTTAACTGTGTGATGGATAGGACAAGCCTCGACTGGGCTCATTTATTTAAAAACGGGCTGTCAACTTTGGTAAAACTTCCCGGTGTTATGACGCCATTTTTGATTCTGTTGCTCTGGTGTCCTGAATGTGGTTGTGACTTCAGCTGTTCATTCATACAGATATGTATTCAAGCAGATGTTTTAATCTGATGAATAAATAAAACATTTCAAGTCTCTCACCTGTAAGCGACTGCTGTCAGTCCCAAACAGTAACTGTGAATGCAGCCATAATGTGCATTTCTATTGATTGTATCACTGCCCTGTAATTCTCTCTCTTTCTTTCTTTTCCTTTTTTCTTAATTATTTATTATTATTTTTCTTTTTCTCTCTTTTCTTATTTTTTATTTATTTTCTTTCTTAAATTTTTATTTTTTATTAATTATTTATTGTTATTTCTTTTTCTCTCTTTTCTTGTCTTTCTTTATTTATTGTTATTATTTACTTTCTTTGCTTCTTTCTTTATTTATTTTTGTAAAGTATTAATGATGAGAAAACATTTGAATAAAATAAAAGATTAATATCAGAAGTTACTGTTATTATTTATTGATAGTTTAACTAAAGAATTCATCAACTGATAAGAAAATAATAAATAGTTTAATTGAAAAATAATCGATAGATTAGTCGATAATAAAAATAATCGTTAGCTGCAGCCCTAATTCAAGCATGTATTTATTTATTCATTTATTATTAATTTTTTAAATACATCTGTTCTAGATTCAATGTAAACATGCTTTGGCAATACACTGTAACAATTGTCATGCCAATAAAGCACATACTGAATTGAGAGAGAGAGAGAGAGAGAGCGAGAGGTACCACACTCATTCACGTGGAAGTCAAATTAGCAGTCTGAAACAGTTCAACTAACGTTACTTTGTAATGCTAGAAACTATGACTAATAATATAAATGAATAGCGGTTACCTCTGAAGCATGGGTCCACTGCAGATTACACACAAAGAAACAGTTTTTAACTACTTATTATAATGATACAGTAAAGACGGGCTCCCTCAGAATAATACATTTAAAGTAGCTGACAGAAGCTCGTTAAGTTTCGCATTCTCTTAAGTAAAAGTTTCAGATATACGCTGAAAAATGCAAAACATTTAAAGGGACAGCAGTGAGTTTATACGAGCCATATTACTACTATTGTTGCTAACAGATTGCGGTGAGGTACATTCGACCGTAAACTCCCCTGCAAAGTCGACTTCACTTTTCCGCCATGCTGTGTTCTTCTTCGTCTTCTTTAGAGATTTTTGGTTAGATGCATCAGGGGCGTATTGCTGCCCTCCTCAGTTCATATGATGAACTCCGCTCAACCATCTAAACCCTGAAAGAAGGTGGTTTTTCCGAGTGACATACACAGAAATAATGGCTCGTAACTCCAAAACCGTAGCAAGGAGAGTAGTACACTCGAGTGATTACTCATAGGCTGTTCGATTCTGAAATTTTTGGAATCGATTCTGATTCCTAGTTCTGGAATCGATGGGATTCGATTGCAAGAAGACTCACTGTTGTTTCCAAATCTTTTTCGATTCTTGTTTTTTAGATTGAAGGAACTTAATCTCGCCATTACTGCAGGATAAAGGTCGTAGAAAGTAGCCTTCTTATAATATGAAGCTTTATTTGTAAAAATTACAATAAATTTATAGCTCTGATTAATTTTTAAATAGTAATTTTGTCTACATTGCCCTTAAAATTAGTTATAACTTATAGCCCACAGCTCAGCAGTGGACATGTGTTTATTGCATGAATGGAACAAGACATGAAGTGTCTAAAATACATGTGCACAGTTCAGCTGAATGATTAATTAATTACTTCCGAACAGTGTTGGGAAAGTTACTCAAAAGAAAAAAAAAAAGTAATCCACTACAAATTACTAATTACTTCTTTAAAATTTTAATTTGATAACTTTACTGATTACTGTTTTTAAAAATTAATCAGATTACTAACTACTTTACTTTCAAGTTACTTTCAAGTTTACAAGTTATCAAACCTAAAAAATACACTACAAAGTGAAACTCATAGTTCTTTCATTAATTTAATATTGACTGAAAAATTATCAGCAACTTGAACAATCACTAGCATTTTTTTCCTGATAACAGCGAAAAGAACTTAAAATGTTTCATAATTTTTGATCATACAGATAAGAGTCCCTGATAGCACACATCACATGTCTGCATTTTGCACTTTTAAAGTGCGCCGCCCAACGGCAGAGAATAGAGATTTTTTTTAAGAATAGAATTAGAATAGAGAGTGCTAGAGTTAGAGGGTCAAATAAAGATACAAGAGATGTGTTTTTAGCCGATTCTTGAAGGACTCAGCTGCTCGGATTGAGTTGACTATGAAAACTTGACACACAGACAAAATTCTATCATGGGGCCCATGTGAGCCCCTTACAATATGGGCCCTACATGGGTTTGTCCATGGGTTCCATGTGGGCCCCATCTGAATTAGCCCATATGAATCTCATATGGGGCCTGACTGGGCAACACATATAAGACCCATATTGGTCCCACTTATGAAGCACATGTGGGATAGGGCCCAGTATGGGTACTGGACTGGCCCCACATAGTGTATACAAGTGTTTTGATTAGTTTTTTTTAGGCATCTCACCTGGACAGTCTAATTATAAATAATTATTTACTAAATATTATAGGTTAAAAAAAAAGTTAACCTCAACAGCATTTATTATATCACAAAATTTCACAATGTCACATTAATTAATACCACAAATAATCTTTAGGTTAGGTTTTATGGACCTTGGTAAAACCTCTCGTTTTATAAGGGTGCGTCTCAATCAGCTCCCTAGCTCCCGAATCAGTAGATCGTATAGGCTACACGAATTCGGTCACTGGTAAGTTCCCTGACTCACTGCACATTGGGACAGTGATCACTCGAATTCCAGTGACATGATTACGTACAGCGTCAACGGACAACATAGTAGAACGTCACTGCTTGAATTAATAAACAGAGAGGACCGATCTTTTTGATATTATTTTTTATTCTCTTTAAACACATCGTTCTGTTACATGTTCTTACAATTTTTCAGCTGAATTTTAATTATAAATGTTAAATAAATGTGTTCATTTCCTGTCTAGCGATGTGTGTTTATGTTGAAATAGACGAATTATGTTGAAAAAAACGGTTTGTCTTTTCAAATCTTCTATCGCGTCATTGTATTTTTATTTATTTTTTTATTGAATGCTTGAAAAAACAATAACAATTGTCATCGTCAAAACATAACAATACAACAACAGTCCAGGGTCATTCAGTCTTTCAGTCCAAAGGAAGTGCCAAGTCCTT
>JAFVLL020031279.1:0-11590 GCA_021397915.2 Tor tambroides
TTTTTTTTGTTTTAACTTTTTTTTTTTTTTTTTTTGCATTGAAATGTAAAAAACAATTAAATTCAACTTTTAAGAAAAGTAAATTTAATTAAAAAAATAATACAAACTTTTTTTTAAAATTTATTTATTATTACTTTTTTTTTTTTTTTTTATCATTACTTTTGGACCATGGTCAATCAAGTTTTATTTTTGACCCTTCGCACTGAAACTTTCAGGTACCTCTGGTATTTTGCATGAGCTTTTTGGATGCATTTTAGAGTTTTGGGTAACATTTGACTTGAAACCTTCATGCATAATGCATTATCCATTATGAATCCTTTTATATTGTAATGCATCTTTTATTAAATAATTGTAACCAAAGTTAAAATGCATTATAATACTTGCAAATCAGATATTTGTCATGTGTTTTAAATAATGCATCACACTTTCAAAAGGTGTAACAGTAAATAGAGAAGTATTATAACTCTGGATACAGTTTTTTGTGAGATCACACAGTGCATTATAAGTTGCATTAATTAATGCATTGAAATACTTCTGTAATGCATTATATATATAAAGGCTGCTCTTACTAACTTGGCTCTAACTAACAATAACTGCATTGAAATCAATTATGCATCAGGTTTCACCTGTACTTCAGTCTGTTCCTATAATGCACAGGATCGCCGCTTATGTAGAGCGTTTCAAATGAGGTTTTATTGGAGTTAAGACGCTGGTTATGTAGCCGATAGACGACTCAAAGAGCTGTAAGAGCGTCTCGCAGTCGCCTCACCTGGTTGATTTGATTGGTCAGGTAAGATGAGATGCTGTAATGTCCACCTTCACAGAGACTCCATTAACCAGAAGCATTTAGCATGAGCTTTTGACCGGAATAATTCCCGTAACGCAATTATCAAGCTCTGGCGCCTGATCAGATTTGCTCCCTGCCGGTTATCTGGGAGAAATGCAGGTTAATAAAGTCGTTTCTCAGCAGCGTTCAGATGGAGCTTTGCATGGTTGGTTTGGCATTTAGTCATGATGTGCTCTTTTGTGCGGCTGTCGTTCGCTTCCTGCGAGGGACGTGTGATTTGTGTCTTTTGTCTTGTGAATGTTTCAGATGAGTCAGTTGAATAATGACGCGAGTCAACGCTGCATCAAATCAGACCAATAATCATCATCATCATCACAGATCATTAGTGCTCTATTCACACGGTCAAACAGGTAGAAACAATAATACGTCTGATTTGAGTTGTTCAGCTGCCCATTCAACAAGTTTAGAAACATTTTCATAATCATTTTATTTTAACACTTTTTAATTTTAATCAGTTGGAGCAATGGATTTATTTTTTTTATTTTTTTTTCAGGTTTGTTTATAATATGTTAAAAAGTCACTACTGTACAGGCAAAACCAATGTCAATTTTGGGTTATTTTGCTTCCATAACACACATAATGCACAAGTAAATGGTTATTTTATTGCACTTTTATCTCTTGCATCTGTAGATTTAAATTACAGTACATATTTTAAATGCTGTTTTCTCAAAATGAGTTTTTCACTCCACTTCCAACACTTATACCTACATACATTACATATTTATATTTTATTCATATCTATATTCTGGAGGTTTTCATGCAAGTGTTTATTAATATCATTCTTCTAATTTTATTATTGCACTTTATTTGCATTTCAGTTACATTTTTTTTAAAAGGTCATTTTCTCAAAATGAGTTTGTTTCTCCAATTCACAGGTTTTTCTATCAATATTCTGAAGGTTTTTACTGAGTGGTTTGTTCATATATCATTCACCTGATTTTACTGCTGATTATAATCATTTTATTTTAATACTTTCAGTTTCAGGTTCATTTTACTCAATTGCAGCAATTTATATTTTGTTTTTAGTTTTCATTTCATGGATGCATTTCTATTGCATTTTACATTTTAGCTTAGGTTTTAGTTTGTAGTTATACTTAAGCATTCAGATGAAGGTTGAACAACCTTCATTAAGATCTAAAGAAGGTATTGCATGACACCATGTACAATTTAAGTGCAACCATCAACATTTTCTTTTGTCTTTTGCAAATAATCAACAGTTTTAGACAAGATACATTGCTTCCATGTTAATTTAACGTTTGCTGTCTGAGACGTCACACAAACACAGGTCAGATTACTTTATTGTTGTTTAATTTAGTTTAAGTTGGTTTTGTGTTTTTCATTAAGTGTGCACTATTTTTTATTTATTTATTTTATTTTTTTCCAAATTTTGGAATAATATCACGGTTTCCACAAAAATATTAAGCAGCAAAAATGTTTTCATCATTTGATAATAATAAGAACCATTATTAATAATTGAGCACTATTAATAATAATGGAAGACCAAATCAGCATATTAAAATGATTTTTGAAGCATCATGTGACACTGAAGACTGGAGTAATGATGCTGAAAATACAGCTTTGATCACATCAATAAATTTCATTTTAACAGATATTCACATAGACAACACTTATTTGAAATTGTAATAATATTTCACAATTTTTACTATATTTTGGTCAAATAAATGCAGTCTTGGACAGCATAAAAAATATTTTTTTATTATAAAAACGTGGAAAAAAGTCTTTATTCCAAACTTTTGACTGGTAGTCACCTGTTGATGAATTTAACAATATGAAACACCCTTTTAAAGCTTAGACCCGTTCGCGCACATTACACTGGTCATCAGTGTCCGCAGCGCTCAAGACTTTGGGACGCTGGCCATCTATAGCAGCTGGTCGTGGCTGAAGACAAGGCGACACATTTCCTGCATCCCATATGTTTTTCCAGGGCTTGCCGTGTTCATGCTCCTCTGAGTGATGGCACAAATCCCATTCATATTTTTATCTCAGCTCTCGCCACACTGCAATCATCCAGCATTAACCTGGATAATTTGGTCATTGCTGCATGAATGCATTTAATATTCATGCATTTGGTGGATGCATTTATCCAGAGAGATTTACAGTGCGTTTGAGGTATACTTTTATTATGGCTGGATGGTGTGACAGTATTTACTTTGCAATGGTAGAAATGTCAATTTGTACTGCTTGCTTTCTTACATCTGAGACAGATGAGTAAACATCGAGCAATGTGAATAATGCAGAGCGAGATGCATCCCAAACAAGTCAAGATGTTGTTTAAGACAAGGGGGAAAAAAAAACATTTTCATGCACTGAACAATTTTGAAATTTTGTACTATTTTGCTTCCATAACATGTTGTCGTTTTAGACCAGAAAACATCTATTTTATTGCACTTTATCTATTTGCACCTGTAGATTACATATCTTTAGAGCTTACATAAAGCCATAAACCAAAATTTACAGTTTTATTCCTATTTATATTCAGAAGATTTTTAGAGGAGTTTGTTTATATATAATTCCGAATAATTGATGTGACATTTTATTCCTAAAAAAGCTTCCAGCTGTTGACAGTATTTTATGATTTATAGTCATAAAAACAGAAATCTGTTTTTGTTTTGATATTTTCTGTTTTCATTTTCATTTTGAAATGTTAGTAATTTTGTTGCATGTTTTTGTAATGTTTAGTAGTAGTTGTTTTATATATATTATATATTTTATATATATATATAATTTAAATGGTTTTAGTTAAAAAGAAAAAAAACTTTTAGTTAAATAAAATAATATTTTACCTTAAATAAAATGTTTATTTTATTTCAGGTAACGAAAAAGATTTAATTTTTGTTTAAATTTTAGTTAACAATAATAACCCTGCTAGTTTGCAAATATTTTCTGTATTTATTTTAATTTTGGTTAAAGTTTTAGTAATTTAATTGTGTGTGTTTTGTTTGTTTGTTTGTTTTTTTGGTAATTTTTAGTATTTTTTGTTATATTACATGTTTTAGTTTTAGTTATTTTAGGTGTCAAGTTAAACTAAATGAACCTAAGATGTTGCTTTGGAAACTCGCTGAAATAAAATATTTAAAATGTTTTAAACTTCGTTTCATTTTTATTTAGCTATTTAAACAAAGCATTTCAGAAAACTAGCAATATAAAACTATTGTCTTAATGTACTGTGATCAAACTGGGAAAATATATCTATTTGCAATTTTTAACCGTATAATTTTCACCTATATTGTCTTGCTTTAACATATCAAAGCAATATTTTAGCTTGTTGTATTAATACAGAATTCAGCTGAGCATCATAGGTGTGTGTGTGTGTGTGTGTGTGTGTGTGTGTGTGTATGAGGGCTTTTTTACAAAGACTTGCTTGTTAAAAACATTTAGTGCAAAAGATTTTGGTCACATTGCCCACTGCATTTCATCACCACATGCATTCCTTGGGAACTGAACCCTTGACCTTAGTGTTGCAGCATCCTAGATTTATTCAACAAAGACCTGTTCGTGAACTAATGGCCTTTTACAGATTTGTTGCGTGTAACTGCATTGAATATAGTCTCATGCAGCGCACACATGACCTCTTGTGCTCTCATCGCGCCTTGAAAGATTAATTGTAGCCCTTCGCGCTGCGCTGAAACATGTGTCGAGAATGATGGCGCTTCTTCGCCGCCTCCTCCAGCCCACGGCTTTAATTAGCTAACGACGTGCACAGAGCTCACGCTTCACAGGCCAACACATGCAAGATGATATAAAGAGTGAGCAATAGCTGAGCAACTAGCGGCGATTAGATTAGTGAAACGCGAGAAGATGTGATGTAAAGGCCATTTGCTGGTTACCTGAGCGGAACGCGGAAACATAATGCTATTAAATTCACAATAAAATCTTATGCTGAGTGATAAAATACAGATAATGGGACACTGAGCTCCACATAAAGACCAAAGGCTGTGTTTTGTTCAGAGACAGACCATGATGGGAAGCTTTTTTAGCGCTTATGCAAGAAAATGAAGAGGTAAAGACACACATTAGGTGTATAAATCATGCTTTGTGTTTTACTTCACATGCACCTGCAGAAGATGCTCAGAAATGTAGTCTGCATCTTATAAACCAATGCATAGTGCTTCCAGACAAGCTTTATTGCTATTATTCATAAACAATACACACATGTGCACAAATTAATTAACTGGGATTACTTCTGCCATAATTCTCAGCACAAATGAATGTCCTCCTGAAATCATTCAAACATGAGTTAAAAATAAAAACTTAAGTGCAATACTGTATATTTATTAATAGGACTTAATGGCAATATGTTGAATATTCACAATATGTTAGCTATGATTTTGCAGGCAGTATTGTGGGATGATTTTAATGTTTTTTTTTGTCTATTAAGTTTCCTAAAGTTTTGTTCTATCTCATGACTCATGAGTAAGGGAAAACTGACATTGCAATATTTTTTTTTCTTCTGCAAAATGTATTGTGATATGAAAAAAACAGAGGAGTTTTCACCAGCTGACTTCAGTATCTATATTTGGGGAAAATAATTATTAATTCTAGAATGACTGGAGTGATTTTGCTTGCATCCATGTAGAAAATTTGTTTATTGAAGAGGTAAACAAGTTTGGGAAAATTTAGGTGTTCATTCTTGGGCATACTTTTTACAACAACCAGCTCAAACCAAATAAAATTTAGTTTAAATTAAATAAAGTTTAAAGAATTTTCATAGGCCATATTACCACTGTTTTAGATCTATTCAGTATGACTATAAAATATGATTTTTTTTTTTTTTTTTTTACTGTGATTATTATTCAGTAAAAATAATAATCTAAATAAACATGTTATAATTATACTAATGCACTGTAAAATAGAAAGCATTCAGTAAAATAATATAAAATACATCTTCCCACAGTTTTTGACTCATTCAGTATGACTATAAAATATTTTTTGTTATTATTAAATAAAAAATATTAAACATAATATGAAATATATTGCAATAATACTAATGTACGGTAAAATAAAATCAATATGACTAGAAAATGATTCATTCTGTGATTATTTCATTAAAATAATAAGAAATATATTGCAGTAATACTAAAGTTTTGTAAAATAAAAAAAAATCTAAATATGATTTTTACTGTTATTATTAAAAATAAACAAAATATATATTACAATAATACTAATGTACTGTCAAATAAAACACTTAGTATGACTAAAATGTTTTTTTTGTGTGAAATATTATACATATTCCCACTATTTTAGCACATTAGTATCAGTATCACTATAAAATGATTTTTACTGTGAATATTATACACATTCTCACTGTTTTTGACATATTCTGTGACTATTTAAATATTTTACTGTGATTATTAAATAATATAATATATTGCAATAATAATAAGTGCACTGTAAAATAAAAAAATCAATATGACAAATAAAAAGATTTTTATTGTGCATATTAAAAATATGAAAAAATCAAATACTATTGTACTGTAAAATCAAGTACTTACTGAATAATACAATTTTATTTTATAGTACAACTGTAAAATTACAATACTAATAATGATGTCTTAATTTTTGTTTTTATTTTAAAACATTAAACCAAGCTTTTATTTTGGCAGTTTGCCTCAGATTCATATATGCTCTGTGTTTCAGAGTGAAGCACAGCACTGTTCATTTACACACATGCAGCTCATGATACGGTGCCACGCTTATTTCATACAATCACACCTTTGTGTTATGATTGTTGCATTAGTTTGTGTTATGACTGGTGCATTAGTTTGTGTTATGACCGTTGCATTAGTTTATGTTATGTCCGTTGCATTAGTTTGTGTTATGTCCGTTGCATTAGTTTGTGTTATGATTGTTGCATTAGTTTGTGTTATGATTGTTGCATGAGTTTGTGTTATGACAGTTACATTAGTTTGTGTTATGTCCGTTGCATTAGTTTGTGCTATGTCCGTTGCATTAGTTTGTGTTATGATTGTTGCATTAGTTTGTGTTATGATTGTTGCATTAGTTTGTGTTATGACCGTTGCATTAGTTTGTGTTATGTCCGTTGCATTAGTTTGTGTTATGAGCATTGCATTAGTTTGTGTTATGACTGGTGCATTAGTTTGTGTTATGAGCGTTGCATCAGTTTGTGTTAAGAGCGTTGCATCAGTTTGTGTTATGACCGTTGCATTAGTTTGTGTTATGACTGTTGCATTAGTTTGTGTTATGACCGTTGCATCAGTTTGTGCTATGACTGTCACTGTCAATTTTGTTTCAATATATCATTCAACCTTACTCAGAAATATGAGAGCGTTCAGACAGCATCTCCCCATTTTTGAGTGAAGTCTGTGCCTTTGCATCCAGTTCTTCTCTTCTCAGATGACGTGGCGTGTTGAAGTGTGCGGTGACTCAACTGTACCAGCCGACGGTTTTGAATGATTACAGTGTGTAACTGGGTCATCAACATTTGCAGCAGTTTCTTCACTTGTAGCACTTTCTCCCATCAACCTTTTGTACTAGAAAGTCATTGTTCGCCTCCCACTAAATTACGCTTCCCAGGAGCTTTGAGAACTGTGACAGCCGCAGCATAGATGTTCCCGCGGAGGCCGATCATTTCCACAGCTTTCATTGCGTTCAGATCCACTACATTGTGTCTGAATGGAGAATGTCAAACCTCATGTCTCACAGGTCGCTGTTATGAAAGAGGTCAATCAGAGTTGTGTAATCTGGATACCTGAGGAAAACAAGTGTATAAAGATGGAAACTGCAAGCTTTCTGCATACTGCATCTTATGTACTGAATCATTTTTTAGTCACAAATCTGATCATCAGGATCTTTTGAGGAACATTTGTTTCCAGAAGCTTTACTTTCACTGTTCCTCAATGTAGAAATGATCTTCCCAAGCCTCCAAAACATCTAATCTTTTGAGGAATGTTTATTTCTTCATCTCTCAATCATCATTGGATTGCATTGCATGTTTTGATCATTTAAATCTCATTTTACTAAGACATATTATTGGAGATATAAAGTGATGACTGATATTTAGATCATTATATGTGCGTATCAGATGTAATGTTATAAAGATCTCACTGATTTACATTACACGCATCAGAATTTCATCATATAAATATCAGCATCTGCACCAAATTGCATATTTTTGCTCAATTTGAGTCTCTGAATACATTTGAATATTTTTTTTTGGACTATGTCAGACTAGATGAGCCATAAAAGCCTTGTTGAAATATATAGCTAAGTATGGTCAGCATAACAATGGAAACTAATACCATGTTTTCTGGTAGTATTACCAAGGGGCAACATGTTTATTGAAAATAGCAGAGGGCCTAAGACAGATCCTTGTGGCACTCCATACTATACTGCCGTTAATTAAGATGATTCCCCATTTAAATAAACAATGTGGTAATGGTCGAACAGGTAGGATCTAAACCATCTTAAAGCCTGTCCCTGAATGCTCATATAGTTTTGTAATCGATTTATGAGTATGTCATGATCTACAGTGTCGAACGCCACACCTATAGTGTGGATCAAACTCAACACTCAACGTGCTCAACAAAAAAAACATATGCAAACTTAGATTTTTCTGACTTTTATTTTGTATGTCAGGATTTACTGATTTAAACCAGTCAGTTTTGAGTTCATGTTAACATGTTAACTAGTTTGATATTTTCCTGTGTTTTTCAGTCACCTTTCACAGTCAAGTTCTTTGGAGGAAGTGCGTGTTGATGTGGAAAAGTTCGTCCCTCCTGCACCGCGAAAGGTGGAAATGAGACGTGACCCGGTGCTCGGCTTCGGCTTCGTGGCGGGCAGCGAGAAACCAGTGGTGGTTCGATCGGTTACTCCAGGTATCACAGCAAACCAAGATGATTAAACTAGTTCTTCTGCATGTATTCATACAATTGAGTCATTTCATGCAACTTGAGTGTGACTAAGAGTCGGGGAGCATAAGTCTCTTCTGCTTGCCAAAGCTGCATTTATTTGATCAAACATAGAGTAAAAATTATGAAATATTTTTACAGTTTAAAATAGTTTTCTAAATTTAAAACGTTCTAAATTTATTTCTGAGATCAAATCTGAATTTTCAGCATCATTACTCCAGTCTTCAGTGTCACATGATCTTCAGAAATCATTCTAATATGCTGATTTGCTGCTCAACAAACATTTCAGATTATTATCAATGTTGAAAACCAATTATTTTTTGTGGAAACTGTGATGCATTTTATTTTTCAGGATTCACAGATGAATAGAAAGTTCAAAAGAACAGCATTTATTTGAAATAGAATTCTTTTGAAATGTCTTTACTGTCACTTTTGATCAATTTTAATGCATCCTTGATTAATAAATGTATTAATTTCTTTAAAAAATTGAACTATATTGTATAAAGACAAGGAACACCGATGATAGGAAACTTCAAGGCATTATCATGATGCATTTTGTTAGAATTCCTTCTTTTAGAAAAATGCTTATAATATAAACACAAATGTGATGTGTGTTTGTGATGAATGAGCAGGAGGGCCTTCAGAAGGGAAGCTGATCCCAGGAGACGAGATAGTGATGATAAACGAAGAGGCTGTGAGTTCAGCTCCACGAGAACGAGTCATTGACCTGGTCAGGTACTGAACTCCATCAACCGGTTACTGTGTCGCTCTTCATCTACTTCTGTGTTATTCAGCTGAAGTCATTACATGCTGACAGACCAGCAGTTCTGTCTACAATAACCGTATATTCTGTGTCCCAAATTGAGTATTAACACCCAAGTCAGATGTCTGAGTGTCGTTGTATTAGATCAGGGTTTTGTAAACTATCCCTGATTCCATCTAGAGAATTTTATATTCTTGTTGTCTTTTTTCATTATTTTTTTGCAGAAGTTGTAAGGAGTCCATCATCCTGACTGTGGTGCAGCCGTACCCTGTAAGTCTACATATTGTCAGTATTTTGACTAATTTGAGACTCTGGTTAAATTCTGCAGAAGTCCACAGATTTACCTCCAAACTCAATGCAGAAAACACTAATAAAAAGCCTGCAGATCAGTGTTACTTTAGTTGTTTTATGTGGTTTTATTATTATTTATTATTATGATATACTATACTATACTATAGTTTTTGCTGATATATTGAATTTTTCAAAGTTTGTTTTTATATTCTCTGTTTTTACTTTAATTTTACTTAGTTTTAGTAATTTTGTCGTGGTTCTGTCATTTGCGTTAGTTTTTTTTATGTTTATAATTTTAATGTTTTTATTAATTTGCATTTATTAGTTTTAATTATTTTACTTCTTATTTCAGCTAGTTGTCAAGGCACCATTTTCTTTTAGTTTTGTGTGTGTTTGTCACTAATAAATGTTACTAGTTATTAAAATTATTTTATTGTTTTTTAAATGTTTATATAGTTTTTATTCATTTTTATGTATTAGTTTTAATTATTTTAGTATTTAAACTCAAACCTTTATTTCAGTTATTTGCCAGCACCATTTTTGTTTAGTTTTCTTGTGTTTTTGTTCATTTCTATTAGTGTTTTTAATGTTCATATAGTTTTTATCCATTTTAATCTTTATCGTTTTTATATTCACTTTTATTATTTTATTTTAATTATTTTAATACTCAGAATTATTTTTTTTAGCTAGTTGCCAAGGCACCATTTTCATTTAGTTTTGTTGTGTTTTTGTCAATTTTCTTACTTTTTTAAATGTTCATATAGTTTTTATTTATTAGTTTTACTTATTTCAATGCTTTTTTTATTTCAGCTAATTGCCAAGGCACCATTTTTATTTTTATTTTTTTTTGTTTTGTATTTTTTTTTAAATGTTTATCATTTTTATCATTTTTTTTTAATTCAATCTTTTCATTTTGTAATTTATTATTTGTAATTATTGTAGTACTTCAGCTTATTTCAGCTACACCATTTCTCATTTTTGTTTGATTTAAGTTTTATATGTATATGTGTATGTGTATGTGTATGTGTGTCAAAAAAAGAAATAGTTTTGTTCCTTGAAATAATAAATGTTAACAGAAATGATCTATATATCATATATATATATATATATATATATGTATGTATGTGTGTATGTATGTATGTTAGATAGATCATTTCTGTTAGCATTTATTATTTCAAGGAAGAAAGCTATTTCTTTTTTTTTTTTCTTTAATGATTTTAGTTTTAGTTGACGCTAATAACCCTGCTGCGGATTCCATCTGGATCTGCTTATTAGTTTCTGGCTCAGCTCTCAGGCAGAAGATAATGACTTGATAGCATTGATATTCAGTAATTTTTCTGCTTTTGTTCCTCTCTTATTCCCATCCAGTCGCCCAAATCTGCCTTCATCAGTGCAGCTAAAAAGGCCAAGTTGAAATCCAATCCGGTCAAAGTGCGCTTTGCTGAAGAAGTCATTATTAACGGACAAGTACCTGTAAGTGAAAAATGACACGTTTTGCTTAAAAAGCATGTCATATATCAGTATTTAGAGACATTTTAAAGGGTTTATTTCAAGTTTTAAATTCTCATTTGCAACCCATTTTACTTTCATAATCTGACATCTCTGAGAGGAACCGGATATTCAGTGAGAAACACTGTAGTGGGGTTTTGATTATAATCATCTGAGATGGATTGGATCGTGAAAAGTAGACATTATGCACCAGAACAGAGTCATGTGATTAGAATAAGAGGATTGATGTCGTCAGCCGGAAAGTGATTTTAGCTCTGGAGCAAATTATTGCATTGTGATGAAAGATTATGA
>JAFVLL020031280.1:0-26343 GCA_021397915.2 Tor tambroides
TCCAGACTGCAACACATATCCCATGCTTTGTATCTGAGATTTCTCCCCACTGATTCTGTTGGCTTTATTGTATGTGTAAATTGGTCATACTGTTGACTCAAACTTCACAATTAATCCAAATGTTTGGCAAACAGCAATGAGCAGTTGTCTTGTAAAAAGCTGTCAACTAAGTAAATGAGGATGATGTGGCACACAGGCGCTAGAGACCCTTGTGGATGTTAATATACCTCACAGTGCCTCTCTCTTTGTGGGGTTGGGGGGTTGGGTCCCTGCTGAGACTACAGATGGTAGAAGGGGCTGGCTAGGGCCACGGTGATGGTCACATTCTCACATGGGACCACAGGCCCCCTGTTCTCACACCTACACCTCCTGTTCGCTACTGGCCAGCTCCACTGTCATTACCACAGCCTGCTGCCCCTGTAAACGCCAAGCCAGAAGCGGTGAATACGGCAAAGGATGTGCCAATCTATTATAACACACATGCACAACACATGGTTATGTGGCTTGAATTACAACTACAGTTGCCATATAAGAACCTCCCTTCAGATGCAGTGTGGAAGTGCATTAGAAACCTCAGTTTTAAATAAGGCCGCTAACAGCTTCTGATTTTATGCATAGATTGGTTTCACTTCATTTAAACCAGCAAATAAACTTACATTTTCAAGTTTAGTGGGTTGAAATTCATTACAGTGTACTAATCATTTGAATAGGATAATACATTCTTAGTACAGGGAATTCAAAACTTTTCCGAATCAGATTTGGGATATACTGTACCTCATTGACCTCATGTGACACCCAAGCACATGAATGTGGAAACCATTTATAGTTGAAATACCTTTTCCTATGATGTATCTGTAGATGGTTAACTTAAAGGTATAGTTCAACCAAAAATGAAAATTCTGTTATAATTTACTCAGGATAGTTAGATACCTCAAGTAGTTCTAAACCTGCATGAGTTTCATTCTTCTTCTGAACATAAAGGAAAACATTTTAATGAATGTGGGAAACCAAACAGTAAATTGACTTCCATAATATTTTTTCCAGATAATGGAAGTCAGTGGCTACCAGCAACTGTTTGGTTATCCACATTCTTCCAAATATCTTTATTTGTGTTCAGCAAAAGAAAGAAAGAAAGAACTTGAGGGTGAGTAAATGATGACATAATTTTTGGTGAACAGTATGCCTTTAATGTAAATCCATTTGCAAATGGGTATGTAAATGTACTGCATTTTCATATGTTATCATAAAAGTAAAAACATATATAAAACCTATTAGAATCAATTTAATATATCAACATATATATCTAGACCATACAATTATGTATGTTTATGTATGTGTAATACACGCCATATACATGTATATCCATCCCAAAAACCCATCAATACACGTTGATATTATACAATATAAAAGATTGACACTGTTAAATATTATTTGCCTTGTAGCTTTATTTCTGAACTCTGTAACTCTGTCTCTTCGTAGCACTTCATCTTCATCCATTTGATACTAAAGTTATGTGTGATGTTTCAAAGTGATTTTCAAGGTTAATGGCTCTCCACTGACCACTCTGTAATTTCAAAGAAAAGTTTACAAAGGTCCTCAGATAACTTTTTGTGCACAGTTGTTTGGACTGTCTTGGTTTAGTTTATGTAAGATTTAAATTAACTCTAGATATATGTTATAAACTTATATCTTCATCTACCCAGTACATGAAAATGATATATCACCTCATTGGTAACATATGTGTCTATTTCACTCTTGATATAGGGCAATATATGTCATATATTACAATTCCGTATGGAAAAATATGTCCAAAAGAAAACACACCTTGGTGAAGATGAAAAGGGGTACCATAGCGAGTACAAGTGAACTTACGATCTTAGATCAAAGGTCAGTGCACCAGTGGTGACTCTAGTGCTGACTGAGAGTGATTCAGCTGTTCTTAAGCTGTTTATGTTCTGTAATTGCTCTTGTCTGACACAGATCTCTGTGAGTTGTAGTTGCAGGACAAGAGGTCTCTGTCTGCCCCTCTGACCCACTGCAATTAGACTGACTCCTTGTGTGCTTCCTGTCAGTATAGCCATTCCGTTGTCATACGACATGCTTCTGATACGCACATGCACAAAGACACAGACACAAAAGTCGTATCAACTTGGACACAAGGCTTAAGGCCACTTGTCTATCACAGTACCCCCACCCACCCCCCACGCCATTCTTCTGCTGCCAGCACCAGCTCTTTGTCTCCATACATCATGGCAATATGAAGCAAGTTGCAACTAGCCCTTGTCTCCCCACCCTCCCTTCTGTGGCTCAGGGCCACAGCAAGTCAGTGGAGCCTCCCTCATCATTTTAATCAGCTTGTTAGGCATGGTTGGTCACCACAACACACAGATGCCTGATCAACAAACACATATACTTCTTTGATCCTTCTTTGTGATCTGGGAATAGTGTGCACATAATCTCGCTATTGCGAGGAAAATATTGATGCTGAAAAGCTTTAGGAAAATTGCAATTTACTTTGACAAGATGGGGTTTTAACAAAAGTTGGCTGTTGGGGGAATTGTTCATTGCACATTTGGGAATTGTGCAAATCATACGTACCATCTGAATTTGCCTGTTTGATTCCCCCATAGCCACAAATCCAGCAGGGTCTCCTCAGCATCATCTGGACCCACCGACTGGCCCCCAGTCCCCACTGCCCACTTTGTCCTCAACTCTCGCTATGATTGACATTTTGCTTCAATTCCAACAGTCTAACAGCTTCTTTGGACTCTCCATTTGCCATTCTGAAATTTGAAAGAAAAGCTCAGGTCCACAGATAACCTCTTGTACACAATTGTTTGGACTGTCTTGGTTTAGTTCATGTTGGTTTGAAGATTTAAATGTAACTTTTAACGTTAATCAAATTCATACGCTTAAAAAATGTTTATTGTGAATTTGAGTCCTCCCTTATATTCCACAATTAACAAAATAATGACTGTTTTTAGGTGTCATATTATATCTTATCTGTGACGATTATGAAGGTATGCATCACGTCTTTTCAGCCCTGTGCGATGTTATTCCTTCAGTCAATATACAGTGTGTGTATATATATATATACAATATATATATATATGTGTGTGTGTGTGTGTGTGTGTGTGTGTGTGTGTGTGTGTGTGTGTGTGTGTTTTCCAGCGGTCTGACATCTCTGCTCGTGGACCTAGATGATGTGTGGAGAGGGGCAAGAGGAAGGTATGATGCGAAGGGGCGGTGTTAAACAATACCACCTCACAAATATATCCCAACCCTCTGTCATTCTGAAGAGCTTTTACTAAGAACTATTCTCTCATACCCTGACCCGTTATAGCCCGATCAGGCGACGGAGCTCCAGCGAAATAAAAGAGAATACAGGATTTACCGGAGATGGTTTTCGAGTCGAGGGCTGTTTTTGTATCGCCAGTTCATTTCAAATAATCGCAGTCTCGCCCAAGAGGACTGACAACATTTTAGTACTTTTTCTACAATCTTATCTACATTGCCATCTCTATTGTCTAGAGTCTGGTGTCACGAGGCATCACCTCAAAATTTTTATCTCAAGATAAAAGGCATCATCCATTATTTTTACAGACGAATAACAGTGAAAGGCAGAATTGCTCAGCATCACAATTTTAATAGAGACAGATTTTACTCAATTTGTTTTCGGGGGATTTCAAAGTACTAAATGAAGAAATATTTAACACGGTGAGATGCTCCATGAAAGAAATTACAGAAAGACACGCGGATAGAGTAAAGAGTTGGACAGCTTGTACAAGGACAAGAATCTTCTTTCTGGAGCTGTCAAGTGCATAACACGGTTTGTTGAATTATTCGTGTAAATGATATTTAACTGCTTTATAATAAGTTTTTGTATCTGCTTGGATGTTTTCAAAGGTAGCAATGTAACATTTATTATAGTTTGTAAAGATGTTAATCAGGTTTCAATATTCGTGTTGGTATATTAAATCTTTAGACATTTAGTTTGTTTTAGGCTACAATTATTTTGAAAAGTGTTCTCGCAAATGCTTTGTACAACTGTTGCTTTACACTTTTTCTTCTATTTACCAGTAATTCAAGTCTTTTTTCAAAACTAACAAAAATCTAAAATAATGTAGGCCTATTTAAATAAATGAGACATGTAGATGTTGCAAATATTTAGGATACATGTTGTATGTAATAATTGTGGCTGTCCATTATCAGTTGTGAGAGAGAAATTATGCTGATCTAAAAGCAGAGTTCCCACAACAGATGTTAACCTTTTGAACCATTTATTATTCTGGTTCCGTTTTGTCCTGTCACGCAGCACGCGCCAAGCGTTATAGTGTGACAGATGGATGGCTTTAATTGCAGAACGTGACTCCAGAATGATCATATTTGTACTTAATATTGTTTATAGGAAGGACAACAAAAGGTGTGCATTTTCTATTTGTCCATTTTAAACTGATTTTGTGTGCGCGCTATTAGCACTGTATAATACACATACTGTTATTAGCAATGCTAAAACTGTTTTTAACAATGGAATTTTCGTCTCTTTTTTTTAATCGAATTTCAGATACTCAAAATAGAAATATGTATTTCCCCCAATAGCTATAGTATAGCCTAGTATAAAATGCTTTAAAAATGCAGCCTACCACGTTTGCTCTGCATATTTTGCAAATGTCATGTACAATGAATTTAGTGTGAAAGCTGTTATGACAATGTTAGTATTGTAACAAATATAGTATATAGTATTGGTATACAAATATCTTCGTATAGTGTGCAAAGAGTATAAAATATGTATATATTTTGGGGAGCATAAACATGGAAACAAAAAAAAAACCCAACAACAACAGATAAAGAATCTTTAAAACACTACAAAACTGTGCAAAAGTAAAATTCGTTTGTTTTCTTTAGTAACCCAACTGTAATTGGGTAGTTGACGTATCAGTGTGTCCTATGGTGTGATGGAAAAATGTTAAAACAAACAAACAAACAAACAAAAAACTCTTAACACTGAAGATAAACCTTTCTCATGATATTTGTAACTTTAAGAATGAAGATACATTTTTCTCATGTTATTTGTATGTTAAGTATTTTTTTTCTACATTTTTGCTGTCACACCATTGGACACAGTCCAATTTTTATTTGTCAACTACCCAATTACGAAATATTTGTGTTTCAGGACTTGTGACATTTCTAAGTCGAAACTGAAAATGATGCTGAGTCCAGAACAAACTGATTCAGATCTACCGTGGAGCCAGTCAGACGCTGAAACAATGCTGAACGATATCAAGGTTGGCTGCATCACGGACGAACCCATGGAGGGAGAGGGCAAGACGAAGTCTCTGGCCCCGCAAACCCTCAGCAGGGAGGAAAAGAGGAGGCGCAGGCGCGCCACAGCGAAATACCGTTCAGCCCACGCCACCCGCGAGAGAATCCGGGTCGAAGCCTTCAACGTTGCCTTTGCCGAACTGAGGAAGCTGTTGCCTACACTGCCCCCTGACAAAAAACTGTCCAAGATTGAAATTCTGAGATTAGCTATTTGTTACATTTCATATCTAAATCATGTGTTGGATGTTTAGCACAGGTCCCTCTTTATAATGAGTAACGCACTCCAAGGACACATGGGGCCCTGCCTGCAGCAAACAACACGGTATCCTAATTTTGCAGTTTGCAGCTCTTTGCTCTGCCTACATTGGAAGTGCAATTGGAAGAGATTGAAACCACAAAAGATGACTATCACCCAAGTGTTCATTAGACTTTAGACAGGTATTAATAAATTTTAATGAGATATTAGGCTATAGCTTAGAGCGAAGAGAATACCCTCTTCAACCAAAAAATGGTGACTGCTCAAAGAGTCGTGAACCATTTAAAAGACTGTGGTCCCTGCTTTAAGCTATACACAGAATAAATGATGCAATAAGGTCGAGAGGGACTTAAAAGAAATCGAATAACCTATGTTGTTATTTGTGTATATGGACACACCAGTGTAGAGCGTTTTTATAGCAGGTCAAAGTACAGAGAAAACCCGTTGCATCACTCTGTAGAACAGTGAAGAATAAACCAGACCCTCTCCTCCTCTAATAGCTGCTCGGTAGATCTAGTTAGTAGTTGTTTAATCAGGAGGAAATGACGTATAAGTGCCACTCGAATATGACATCGTGACCATAACCACTCGCATTTAAATATTTATTTGTTATTTATTATATACTTGTTGAATATATTTTAATATGATTCATGTCATTTTTTATTTGTTGAAAGATTGTTGTTTAGATTAATGTACGTTGGTTGTATGTAGCTTAAAGAAAAGTTACCTTGTGTGTTAGACCTTGTCATTCAGTAATGATGAGATGAAAATGTTAAGCATCAACTTGCACCTTTAGTGTTAATTGATTTAATATATCTATATATTTTGTGATGCAATTAGTTAGATAAATTGGCTGTTTTTGCTCATCAGTTTGTCATGCATTAGAACAACAAATTCATTACAAAGAAATCTTTTTAAATAACAGATATTTAAATCAATGGTCTATTAATGTCATTTGAATTGTAGACCTATGATTTATGAGACAATAGACTGGCAATTTATTGTATGACCAAAAATTACATCGTAAATTTTACATTTTCTTTTTCACGTGCCGATGTCTGAGATGTTTATGTTCATAACCCCACTACAACATGTGATACAATGAGTTATATTAAGTTATAGTGAGTTAATTTTTTAGTGAAAAACATATCTGCTATCCAAAGATCTATCTTGTATTTTTCAGGGTCGTGCCCTTTATTGCTTTATGCACATATTTTGTAGTAAAGTTGCTGTGACAGCTTCTTTAAATCAAAGTATTTTGTTTTTCATATTTTGATGTTGATTCGTTTTTTCTTTTTTAAAAAAAATAAAATAACAGTCAAAAATGTTTGACTCTTTAATCACAGATGCCGAATAATAAAATGTTGTCTTATGTAAAGATTAAATAGGTCGCTTTACAGACTACATTTGCGCTTCTGAATGATAGCTTACGTCATGTAAATTTTATTCTTTATTAGCAGTGACATATTTTTGTAATTGTTTGTGACGTAATTTGCTTTAGGATATTCCGATTAATTGACGTAGTCTACCAAGAGATGTGAATTAAGTCAGAAGCGCAGAGAAAATGATGGAGAGTGGTCAGTCGCGGTAAGCGTTGTCGTGTAGGTTTTGCTCTCCGTGTGTTTGCTCCTCGTTCTCCCTCTTGGCTGAAAGGCCGTTTCCCTAGAGAGGGGGCAGGTGTTACTCCAGACGAGCCAAGACAACCAAATTACTGGCCGTCTGGCACCTCCCGTGGGAAACACACAGAGAGAGAGCGAGAGAGTGAGTGAATGAGTGAGTGAGAAAGAGAGAGAGAAAGAGAGAGATTTATTCTTACATACCATTTATACATATATAATCATATTTTACATTTAGGCTACATATACATTACGTTTCAATATACCATATACATTATAAGTAAAAACATGCAAGGGTTAACTTACTTTGTTCAGTCTGCCCTTGTCAATGATCACTCAGCGTCTTTAATAAAATTTTGAAAAGCACAATTGTTTGTGTGTTATTAGTTTAGCCAGACTGATACTGACTTCTATGAAGATCAAAGAGTTCACAAACTTCTTCTTGCCACTGTATATATAAAACTAACTGAATTCCCACATCCAAAAGATCATCAGCAAGCTAATAGTTGCCTACAGCAGCTTCTCAAGCATACCACTATGCATGTGTGATTATGTCTCATGCAAAACCTCAGTTGGCTCAGACCAGGGTTTTTACCCTTGTAAGTTCACAGTATGTTTTTAGAAGAACCACTTTTCTTGATGAAATGTTTTTATTTAATATCTATTTAATCTGAATTTCTCTTCACTTGCTGGCAATAAAAGAACATTTTACACTTACACAACAGCACTCAAATTCAAACACTGGCTCAGTGATTGAATGATAATGGATAATGCGACTTTGTAATGTCCTGAGACCACCAGAAAGGATTTGAAAGAGCTTCTCTTGTAATCCATGACTTAACATGCGTTTTCCAGACGATAATTAACTGTGTCTATTATAGGATGATGTCCCTAAAAGGATTTGACAGTACAAGTTGTAGTGCATTATAACATAAATACTGTCCTATAGCCAACAAAACACTACTTTCATCTTCAAAATCATGTAAAGAGCAGCATGTTTCTTGACTCTGGAGGGAGGCAGTGACCTTATAGCCATGAAGCACCAAAACAAATATGTGAGTATGATTTTTAGTTCAAAAATTAATAGTTTAAACAAGAATTATAATCTTTTCTACAGTTTGGTTTGGCATGGTTTTCTCTTTACCAGGAATTTCTATAATTTGTTAGATTAGTTACTGAATTTCATATGTTTAAAAATGCTTTATCCTTTGACAGTTTACTTCACTGGCATTGTTTATTAGCCTACCTGTTCATTTGTCATGTACCCTAACGTTGATTTCAGAAGCAAAGAATAAAATCATCATACTTTCCAATGCCAGAAAGATCAGGCACTATAATGATTCAATTTATGTCAAAATTGTTGTTAATGCATTTATTATTATTCAGTAGGGTTCTTGTGTTTTAAATGTGACTGAAATTAAAATGAATTAAATTCAAACACTCTAAATTTAAACCAAATAGATCACATGGACAAATGCATCACCAACTGATAATAGTTTTTATGTTATTGAGGAGTATTTATGCTACAAGGTGGTATATATCCATTCACTTTATTTTTGTCCTTGCTGCAGCTCCAAAACAAACCCTAATTTAAAGCTGTCAGCTGTAGTCCTGTTCTGAGTGGGTAACAGACTGTGAATGCAGCCAGCACATGTGTTTGTGTATGAGAAAAAGCCATATTGCCTCTCTGTTCACCATGGATTATGTAATGGCAAAGACCTACAAGTGACCATATGTCGGGAAGTGTATACAGGCGGCTCAGAATCCTATTCACTATAGTCCTGTTTGTGGGTTCTCCCACCATCATTATTCAGGTACACTTTTCTAGAATCAAAAATGGGACAATATAGGCAGAAACACATTCCCATTTGTTCCAAATAGAGCTTCTTGTTTTTCCAACTAGAGAAACACAAGAAAAAGCAGCCATATGTCCACAGGTCTTACACAGCATTTAAAAGCCAGAAGGGAGTGTTTGCATCTTTCCTCTCCTTCCTTTACAATTGTGCTCATCTTCAATGCCTAGAGCCCATCTCCCTTTGCACCTTCAACCTACCCCTTTCACTCATTCCCTTGATATCCATCAAAGGTGTGTGTTGTAGAGTGAGTGTTGCACTAGCAGTGAGGTACAAAGGCAGATCCATGTGTTGAAATGTGGCCCCTGGGATGGGCCATATTATGCTTGCCCACTTCACCAGCAGGGACCCAGGCTGGAGCTGGCTCATGGCCCTTTGTCTCCAAACAGATGGAAAAACACTAGAGTAGAGAGAGTGGGAGAGAAGGAGAGAAAAGAAGAAAGGGGATACAGAAAAAAGAAGTCAGTCTGTTCTCATTACCTCACATATTGAGAGCGACACGCTCACAATACGTCAGTGTCGAATAGGCTCTGTCTTATTCAAGCTCATGCTCAGGCCATCTGTACACACAACACACATGCATTTACACATGCACAGCAGTCAACTTCATATATTTAAGTACCTTTAGTGCTATATCACTAAATTAAGTGACAATTTTAAAAGTATGCTTACTGTGTATGTCTGTTAATACTGTTTTTTTTTGTTTGTTTGTTTGGTTGTTTGTTTTTTGTAGAGGTTTAATGTAGTTTATTTTTCAAACAAGAGCATAATATTGAATGAAGAGATTCTAAGTCCTCTAACACATTTTTTGCTAAACAGTGTAAAAACTTGTAGACATAGGCCATCCGTCTCTCAGACTCCAAACTGAATGATCTCAGAGGCCTAAACAGGCATGCTGAATAGTGGCCATCTGCACATGACTTCTTAAAGCACATATGTTTTAGACCCCCTGCAAGTCCTTTCAGAAAACCAAAAAGGTGTTGTTTACATTCAAAGGTTATTCAAACGTTGTTCTTACACTATATTCCCACATTTGTCACTTCAAGGTTTTAAGAACAAATTATTAAAACATATATCTTTCTGAAATTGCATCGCCCTCTGTCGGTCAATTTTAGTTGTTGCATCAAGCGCTATACTCTGAAAATAGACGTGCACTACATGCATTTGTCCACAAGACAGTGATCTTTGCTTATGAAAGTGAGAGACGTTTCTTCACATATGTGATACATCTGTATTTTCAACATTTCTTATATGTTTACTAACAGATGCATTGATGCTAGCACATTGTCTTCAGAAAAAAAGGATAGGGGTAGAGTGGGGGAAAACGCCCCCCTTATTAAGGATTGTGTCTTTTTTTTTTCAGCGAAACAAATGTTAAATGTGTTCAGAAAAGTTATCATAGTTTTAGTGACAATGAAGTAAATTATAAACCAAGTATGTAATATTTCCAGAGTTTTCATGTTATTAGATTTTTAACAAAAATTACATTTGTGCCAAGGGGGAGTTATACCCCACCTATGGGGCAAAACGCCCCCATGGGTGGGGTAACATGCCCCCCAGTCTAACAAAGCAATTTGCTTAAACATTTACAGCAAAATCAGAGTACAGGCAGTTTTAGCTTGAAATTTAAAAAAGAATATAATCAATAATTATGAATTACAAAATTATAATAGTCTATTTGAAAAAAAAAAAAAAGTTAGCTGATGATAACTGGCTAGCTAGCTACCTGATGTTAACTTGAGGTAATTTTTTAAATATAAATATAATATAAATATAAATATATTTTTATTCAATCAACCAGTTAGAATTCATTTGATGGAAAAACAAAGGATTTGATGTTCAGAACAAAATAACTACTGTAATTGCCCATTACCCCCTGGGGGCGTTTTACCCCACAGACTGTGTTTGAGAAAAAATGATGTCATTCTGAAAATATAATTATATTTTTATTAAATAACACGTACTCCCTATCTACAGGCTCTACTGTTCTCACATCATATATAACTGTGATATTCTACAAAACAACAAGATTTAAAACACTTTTTTTCTTACTGCTGAAAATTAGATCATTTACTGTGAAATCCGTTTTCTCTCCAGTACATCACCAGTGTAAGCTTCATGGTGAAAACTTCTACATCACTCTTGTCAACATAGTCCATAGTTACAATAAAAATTTATCTTGACTTTATCATGTGGTTATTTTGGGAAAAACAGTAGGGGGGCGTTTTCCCCCACTCTACCCTACACTACATAAAACTGAATCACAAAATTGCAAATTAACCTGAATGGCTGAAACTGCTGTAACTCTGCTTCAATTCAGTTACCATTTATATTTATATTATGTCTGCAGCCTCAAGAAGATTGCCACAGACTTGGCATGAATAATGTAATAGCTGTAATGCAACTGTTGTCGCCATGTTTGTGTAGCCCTCGGGAGCCGGAAAAAGGTCTAAGTCAGAGATCTTGAACTCAGCATGACCCCAGGACATCCTAAATCTTTAGTGTTATGCATGAAATGAGTAAAAAATGACACTGAGCAAAAAAAAAACAAAAAAACAAAAAAACATCTGAATGCTAGCGTCAGTGACTAACATTATGATAGAAATATGTGACCACAAGCTTTAAGTGTTATCATTAAAGCCATTATTTGTTGCATTTGTCATCATATGTTGATTTACGCCCACGGTGAAATTAAGTCAAGTCACCGTCCTATAGAGCTTTGTGCCATACTGATTGTGTCAAAGCAGCTTCACAGAAATAAACAGGAAATCGCAGAAGCAATTATAAAAGCTCTTCTAGCCTATACTACGGAGACAGTTCTGCTGTAAAACAACTCAAAAGACAAAAGACAATAGTGTCATTCTTATCTTAGGTTAGTTCCGATCAATAACAGCGTAAATCTATCAGCTATAGGCAGTTCAACAATGAGCAGCAATGTTGTTGTTCAGTTCGAGTCAGAATTCAGTGTTGATTTAATACAGTTCTATATTAGTGTTGATGTTGCGAGATATGATTCATTATATTGAATATATATTGAATAGATATTTTGCTTTTATTAGTTTCGCCTACTGCATGCCTTTAATTTATTTTACATATCCTTTTACAAACGTTTGTTTGAATAGAGTCGTGCTGTTGTATATTGTATATTGTGTACATTGTTTATGTTCGTTCCATAATGAATTCTATTCTATGCTATTCTATTCTATTCTATTCTAGAATTCATAGCCTACCTACAGTAGGCGTTATTAATGTAGGCTAGTCGGCCACTGTTGTTCCCCTAGCGCGTCATGTTCGTACTGCACTTCTAAAGGAAGCACTGCCCCTCAGTAAATCCCAATTTATCGAGTTGATTGTACCACAGGAAATTCGGTCACTTTAAATCTCGGACATACCCATGGATTATATATAAAATAAATTCGTTTTTCCCTGCTTTCCATCAGAATTCAACGATTCGGTAAAGGTGAGTTTGTTATATCGACGGACTGCGATAAAACATTCCGAGCTTAGCTTGCTATAGAACTGCTGTGACACTTGTGAATTCTCAACCTTGCATTGTTATAGCTTCTCTTCGACTGACTATCAAATATTGTCCGTAGGCTACTGTTTTATTTATTTAGTCTCACCCTGTGGGTATACACAGAATTCATTTTGACAATTGTCTCATTCTGTTGGCCACCAGCTAGACAGCAGAACACGACTAGATGCCCATACATGTAGGTACAGTGATTTTTACTGGACTGAAAATGACACTTTATTTGCAGCGAGTTCCCACAGTTTAACAGTGGAAAACGCCTTGGAAAGTGTGTTTGAAACAGCTTTGGAGAAGCATAGTGCTTTAGGACCAGTGTGGAAACACATGTCGGGCTGGATACATGGGCACATCGAAACATGGGCACATTGGGAAAAAACTGCGTTGTTACATTAATAAGGGGGTGGAGGGGGACATAGGTGTCGCTGACACGCTTCTTACGTGACAAGCTGAATATCGCTTCTTCTCTTCCAAACTTAATTCTCTCCTGCTCGGGAAGAGTTTTATTGTTTTGCATCGGTCTTTCCCCTGTCTGGGTCGGTTAGTCGTGAGGTATAGGCTAACTAATGTAATTTATGGTTGATGGATTAAGGCAAGACGCTTCAGGCCTTGAACAGACCAGGGTTTTTCCTACAGCGTCCGCCATTTATTTGAGTTGCGGGAGGCTACAGGTAACACAATTGGGAGTTGCCAAACAAACAGTTATGGGTTTTTCACCATTGAATAAAACAAAGGCTTCACTTGACCAGTGTAAACAGTACTTCAGTAAAAAGCCAATGTTGAAACTGAGCAGACAGTTTCGGGGAAAAGGTGGTCAATTTATGGTTGTGAATATGAATCCTCAATGTAAACAACATCATAACGCTTTCTCATGATAAGAATCCATCTAAAGCAATTTTAATTTGATCAAACTAGTACAATTTTTAATATGTCTTTTGTAATTTTTTAAAACTGTCTTTTATGCTTCACTGAACACCATGGACTTGAAACTTATATTGTTTACTGCAGAATAATCTGTCATCTTTCTTGGCTCTATCCAAAACATTCCAGCAGTCATTTCCTGAAGCTCAATTATTTGTAGCTTGTCATACAGAAATATGCGGTGTGATGTGTCTTTTTTGTTTTAAAACATGCACAATCTACAAATGCTGTTCAAACCATTTAGCAACTTGGAGATTCCCACCATCCAGTGAATTATTCAAAATTGTCAGTTATATAGATTATATCTGTGTTTGAACCTCTGATGTCTGGAAATTTCATGATTATTATCTGTGCAGTTTACAAAGGATTACACAGGACCGTGAAAGTGTCTGCTACATACCTGTCATGCAGCTACAATTTCAAAGCCATTTAATAATTGCTACACCCTTTTTTGAAAGACAGCAATGAAATGGCTCTTTAAACGGTAGGCCTCTCTCTCATAGTTGTTGAATGTAAGTTGTGGTTAATGCCACACAGTGCAGTGTTATTCAGCCTCAATCCAAAAAACAACAACAACGACATGATGGTTTTACGGTTTAATCAACATTTAATCAACACCAATAGATGTTGTTGTTTTTTTTTAAACTATCGTTTATCTAAAAATATCAAGGCTAAAAGATGCCAATAGTTTTCATTTCTTTTCTGCTAATTCACGCCTGCACGCTAGGGGGCGCCGACCAACGATGTATTTTTCCTCAGATATGTGTCTCGTATGTGGATTTAACATCTAAATTAAGATAAACAAAGTTTGGTTCTACACCAGAAACACAAACTGTTTATAATGCTTACAAGAATAGGCTACATCCTAAAATATATATAATTATATAATTAAATATAATAATAATAATAATAATATTTATATAATAATATTTGCTTACCCACTTTAAACCATCATCGAGTGCTTGTAATAACTTCCGATTGTGATTTATAGTTGATTTTGATTCTATATAAGCAGACACATGCACTTTTTGTATGTTTAATAACGCTACACTGCTAATATTTGTCATAAACATCCTTTATTGCTATAAAAAAATACCATGAACTGCATTAAAGTGGGTAAGCAAATACATTAATAATTGTAGTAACAAGTGTAGCTTGATGCTAATTGTACTTCTAATTATATTTTAGGATGTAGCCTATTCTTGTAAGCATTATAGATAGTTTGTGTTTCTGGTGTAGAACCAAACTTTGTTTATCTTAATTTAGACACACATCTGAGGAAAAATACGTCATTGGTCGGTGCCCCCTAGCGTGCAGGCGTGAATTAGCAGAAGGCGAACATTCGTTTCGCGCTCGGTGTGAAAGCAACGTTCGTCGGCGATTCGCCTCGCTTTTTCGCATCGCGCTCACTGAGCGCGAAAAAGCGAACCAAATTTCTCGGGCCGTCCAATAAGATTTGAGCTAGGATCACGTGACCGGAGCAGCTGCTGTTGCACAAAAGGGTGAGAATGGTGGGGCTGCTTCGAAAACCAGTGTAAACAAACAACGAAGAAGAGATTATCCCAGATAAGGGAGTGGATGCTGAGTTCTTGTTATCGTTGGTATTTGAGAACTGATTTATTCTCACATGTTCTTCATACAGAATAACATTTCTAATAATTCTCCACTGAATCATGTGATCTGTAGAGCACCGTCCGTTTTCTTCCACGTGCATGAGTGTTATGAGTCAGAGCGCGTGTTTTATTAACGTCTACACCTACCCCAACCCTAAACCTACCCCTTACAATAATGAAAAAATAGTAATTGTTGTACAGTGTGAGAAGAAAACGCTGTATTGATGTGCGCATGCCCAGGAGCGCCATACGTATCCCTCCTAGCCTTTACCGCGTTCACTCTCTCTTCCGTATTAAACAAATTTGAGTGAAACATTTTTCTACACATGAAATATGAAAGTAAATAGACATGACTGTGACGATATATTTTCTGTATGTGTTTTGTATGCAGCTCATGGTATTTTTTTTATAGCAATAAAGGATGTTTATGACAAATAATAGCAGTGTAGCATTATTAAATATACAAAGAGTGCATGTGTCAGCTTATTATAGAATCAAAATCAACTATAAATCACAATCGGACGTTATTACAAGCACTCGATGATGGTTTAAAGTGGGTAAGCAAATACATTAATAATTAAATACATTTTCAAGTGTAGCTTGATGCTAATTGTACTTCTAATTATATTTTAGGCTGTAGCCTATTCTTGTAAGCGTTATAGATAGTTTGTGTTTCTGGTGTAGAACCAAACTTTAACTTTATCTTAATTTAGATGTTAAATCCATATAGGGGATACATACCTGAGGAAAAATGCATTGTTGGTCGGCGCCACCTAGCGTGCAGGCGTGAATTAGCAGAAGGCGAACAATCGTTTCGCACTTGGTGTATAAGCAGCATTCACAGGCGATTCGCCTCGCTTTTTTGCATCGCGCTCAGTGTGGAAAGGCCTGGGGACCGTTGACACATAATGCACAATTTCACTTCATTGCTTTTCAGCTGTTTTTCTATGTTCGACATTTAAAAAAAAAAAAAATCTACTAGACCTTGTGTTTTTCTCACTCCACTGCTGCGCCTCTCATTTTTAAATGCAAAAATGTATTCTGTATGAATGGCCTCTAACAGGAGAAAACAAAGCATTAGCATACTAAGTGAACATATACAGGAACAGCCTATTTATAGTTTTTTTCCCCATTTTAAAATCTTCCAGATTGTTCAATAATTCTGTCTACTCACCATAATTATCAGTAATGCCAAAATTCAGCCTTCCTGTAGCTCAAACAGTACAGCATGGCACTAGCAACGCCAAGGTCATGGGTTTGAGTCTTGAGGAATAAATGCATTAATAGAAAATCTCTAATATTCACAGTAGTTTGCAGAAGAGCAAAGTGGGGATGTGGTTGACAAGTCTGATATGTTTGTTGTGTTAAAGCAACTTTTTTTTAAGTTTCAACTGACGGGGAAGCACACAGTAAGAATGTTGTCATTATGTGACCGATCAGCATCAGTTGCGTCTCTTCACTGCCATACACATATCTTCTCCCTTGGCCATATGGGATAGTAAAGTGTCCGACAGTTGCACACTTCAGGATTTTGGTCATTTTGAATACTTAATTATGAATAATTCAAAAATTCTTTTCACATACTGTTTTTTCACCTGCTATATAGTAAGGATGTATGCATATTTGATCATTTTTAACTTAAATTTGTGAGGCTTCTTGTGTTTGCTTCGAGTTATTTAAAGTGACTTAAAAGTGACAGCAATCTGCAGTAATACTTGCTGCTGTCTTTGTCCTTAATATAAATCAATCAAAAGTAAATAAAAATCACTCTCAGCTTTTGACTGAATAACATTAGTAGTTTTAATAAGAATCAGTATATATTTAGCTAATTTAAAGTGAAAACTGTTTTATGAATTTTTTTTTTTGTTTTTTTTTTGTTTTTTTTTACTTTTAATTGTGAATATACAATTTATGTATTATTTCTAGGGCTGCCCCCTAATAGTCGACTAAACATTAGTCGACCAGAAGAGGCTTGGTCAACCAAAATTTTATTAGCTGTTTAGTCGCAGAAAAAAAAAAATCCACAGGCGAAGTCACACAGTCAGTTTCGAACAGATTGTTAACCGCAATGCTTCACTGAACACAGTGCTACAGTACTTGGGCAGAACATCCAATCACTCGCCTATCATTCATCGACCTCAAATAAGACTTATCATCTGAAATATGTTAATAGCAGCAACTTTACATGGCCGCTCAATCTAATATTAACCTAGAGAAATGTGCGCTATTGAAGTGTCTGTGTGGAGTGTGGAAGTTGAACAGTAGCGCGCTCACTGCAGGACAGATAGAGGCGCCGGTGCACTCACTTGCTCTTTAAATATTCCATCATTTTTGGTCATACAGATAAGAGTAATACAGCTTTTGAATCTGTAAATTCTATGTTTATTTGTGTGCACTCACATTAACAACAAAACATTGCGCTTTTGTGAAATAATGAAAGCAAACAGGATGCGCTTTCTGCTATCTCGGTCTCTCTGAACTTGAGCGTGAAACTCCGAAACTCTGTGTATGCTTGCTTTACAGATATCTATAGAGAGTGAAATGTCTACTTTCAAATTAACCAATTCAAATGTAAAACAATATTCTCAGATTATGTAATCCATATGAAACCTGCATACAGGAGCATCCAGTACTGTGGAGATGACAAGTCAGTGTCGCCGACTTCATCTCTTAAGTCGAAAACAAAGAAAGCACTAGTTTATCAAGAAATTATTAATGTTAATGCAGCCTCCTTACTGTTTTTCCCTGACACATTCATAATTATTACTTCTGCCGGTGTGCTGTGGCACGCTGGAGCGCTTATTAGGCTACGTAGGCAGTTAAAGGCTCATATTTATGATTTAAATGGTTTATTAATAAACGTGCGATTAGTCAACTAATGCTTCAAATGAACGACTACTAGTCGACCAAAAAAATCTAGTCGAGGGCAGCCCTAATTATTTCCTACCTGAGTGCTATTGTTACCTATTGTAACCTACCTACTGAGACCTACTGTATCTGAAAAAACTTAAAGCACAGTTTTTTTTTTTATATATATATTTTATATTGTATTTATCCTAATGTTCGTTGTTTGCATCTTTGTTTTTGTGGTTTTAATAACAAAGATAAAATAAAATAACAAAAATAGCTATAAGAATTATTAGGAAATAAGATTTTGTTCATATTGCCCACTGCTTGTCACCATGTACTGTAATTCTGTGTGATAAATCTGCAGTCTTAGTATCCTGCTCTGTAAAAGGATGAGTAAGATTATTAAGTTTTACTTTCAAACTTTGTTGCAAAACAGTTTTATTGCAGTATTCATACAGGATATTTTTTCTCTCTGTCTCTATGGGTGTCTCATAGAAATTTTTGATTCAGATATGTTGTACTGATATGTAAGTACTGTTTGGTAGGGAGCCAGTGCTTTTTTGTGTGCTGATAATTTGTCTCTGTTGTTTTCTCTCTGCTTTATTCTCTCTCTTTCTGCGCTCTTGACTTCTCACATCCACCAATCCAGCACCACAATGCCGGCATACAAACAGGAATTGACCCCTGATCACTGAAAATGTCTCTTCCTGTAAACCATACCTTATAGGTCTGTTAATAAAAAAGCTTTTCTGTTACTGTTCGTAGATAGCCACAGAGAATAATCTTATAGCATAGCCTATGGTATTCTTTTAGAGCTCAGATGAATGAATGAACAATCGAGATTATGGATACCACAACTAACTAATAGTGAAAAAGTCAGTTATAGCATGTGTTGTTTGTTTGTTTGTTTGTTTGTTTTTGTTTGTCATCCTGTTGTTGAAGTTCTGCTCTGAATTGGACGATGGATGGTTGTTTTTCTGGGCGAATTTCACTGATTTAGCTATATGCAGTTCAAGAGGTATTGCTAATGATTGTGGCTCTGATTATTTTTAGCTTTTCCACTGTGGGCAGGTTTGTTTGTTTTCCCTTGTTCATTTATCTCTCTCTGTTTCTCTCATGTGTTTCATATTTTTCAAATCTCAGAGCTAACAACTTGAGTGGCTGCGCTGGCACTCAAAATGTCTGTAAGAGTGAATAAATAGCAGTCTCTGTGGTTAAGGGTGTGATCTGGTGTTTACTTTAATGTGAAACTAGTGATTATAGGATATTGTAATAGGCCTACATTTTATTCCTGATTTTTTTTAAAGAATTTTTTTCAGTTGATGTGCCTGATGATAGTGAAAGGATGTTAAGAAGAGGAGTAAACACTCAAAGAAAATTCTGTAGAAAAACAGATAATGTACATTTTCCATTAAAGTTAAAGGAATCATGCATTTTAAAGCCTATCAGTTTAAACTTCTTATAGGCTATACGGTTTTCTGAGCGCATACATCTGAAGCATGCACACTGAAAGCAGCTGTCACATGGAATGTGAGTACTAAACAAAGTTCTCTTTCATGTCTTTTTGCACTTAAACTAGGGCTGGGTGATATGGTAAAAAATGAAAATCTCACTTTTTTCAGAAAGTTTGACTGATTCTCAATTTTGTAAATGATTTTTAACTAGTCAACTTGAAAATGTAACCACAACATGATTCAAGTAACTTTTTGTTTGTTAACCCTGTAGTTAAAGAAAATTCTATTCCAAGTGCACCACAGATGAAGTTGTCAACATGTAAATGTTAAACCAATCACTTGTTAAATATCTTTGCAAAAAAGATGCATGAACTACAACTACATCTTGTACAAGCTTGTCTCATACATATGTTCAGAAATAATATGAGGAAAATGCTTTAAAAAATCTCAAAAATCAAGGTAGTACTTCAAATTCAAAATGACTGAAAGTATGACACCAGTAGAGTATAACTATAAATGTTCTGTAAAAACAACAGCAGCTTTCAGCCTGTCACCATGATGCAAACATGAAACATCAGACATACAGTAGGAGTTACAGGTTTTTTTTATCCGATTGCGCTGCTTGTCCTTTGTTTTTTCTGTGGAAACATAGACATGTTTGACTTTTGCACTCGTGTCTCTTTCAGCATCTTGTGCATGAAATGGCATTATGTAAATGCGGCGCTCAAGTTAAAAGAATTTCACTCCCATCTTCTTGCATGTTTTTCCTTTTCCACTGCCCGTGTCGCATCTTTGTCAACACAAATGCGCATTCTGTGTGAATGGTGCCTAGCAATATGAGTGCTTCACATGTGAGCGGTTAATCACGAGCGGTTAATCAGGTGGCACTTATGGAACAACAATAATATAGCGTTTCCTTGGTAACCACTGTAAACACAGTAGTGTTAAATTTAAATTGATTATACAGAGGCAAGATGAAAAGACAACGCCATGTGAACTTTTCTGAAAACAGTCAGTTCCCCTCAGAAACACATTCATATAAATTTAATATTTAGTATTTTCTTCCTATATTTTGCGCATTGTGAACAGTGATCTTGTTCTGCCTGCTACAGTATTTTCTTCTCTTTGCGTCCATATTCAGTGTCTCTGGTCTCTGTCAATGGCCATTTACAGACTAATTCTAAGACTAATTTTTACAGACTAATGTCAGACATGCGGCTGTACAGAAAAGAACATCACGTGCGAGTACTGAATAGAGTTGTCTTTCACGCCCGAATGCTTTTTAATTGCTTGAATTTTTCAATTAACAGGGCTTAAAAACACATGCAAATGATAAACTTTCGTGACGACGCAGCAGTGGCCCGATCGGGCAAGTGACAAATCCATCAAGAGTAGGGCTGAACCGATTAGTCGGCATTATCGACAGCATCGACAATAAAAAAAATTGTCGACAAATATTTTTGTTGTCGAGTAGTCGTTTGATCTCATATGACCTAATGTAAGAGCCTGCAATGCGGTTTGACCAGTGTGGCGCTGTAGAGCAAAACGGTAATTTAGCCCTCCATGGATGCAATTCAACAGAAGAGGACACACACAGCGCTTCAGAGCAAATGCAACTGAACCTGAGCGGCGTTTGGATGAATATGTAAATATATATTGCACACTTTCCTCTCAGTAACGTAATAAACACAACAAAAACTGGCAGCAGTGTGAAAGCAGCAGTTAAAAATGCATCTGATTACAACGATGTGGATGTTTGCATGAGCTCTGCAGTTCAGTACTCCAGTGAAGTCATCATGTTTATTTATAAAGTACTTTATGCAATAGATAGCCTTAATTCAAGCAGCTTTAGGTATTAAATATGAAAAACCAGAGTCAGTGTCGCTTTCAGTTAGAATTACAACTTGATTTTCTGTTATAAAGCAGCTCTCCAGTGTGGAGCTAGCTAATGATAAAATATTTTTATTAGTGGGAAAAAAATTATTTCATTAAAGTAGGGCTGGAGCGAAATATTGCATGCGATTGTCATGCGCATCTCGTCAGTAAAGCCGGTTCCGTGATTAGTGGTAAATCTCCATCACCTGCTTTCAGATGGAGTGGCATTTAATACACAGAGCCGTAGATCACTGACAAGCTACACAATATCGCATTCATTATCGAAGGCGATTCATCTGCGATAATGAACGCGATATTGCATAGCTTGTCAGTGATCTACGGCTCTGTGTATTAAATGCCGCTCCATTTGAAAGCATGTTAGTTCACAGTGCAAATGTTAAAAAACACAACTTGTGATTTTTATAAATGCATTAGTAAATGCTGAAATTAACATTAACTAAGATTAATAAGTGCTGTAGAAGTATTGTTCTTTCTTAGTTCATATTAACTAATGTTAACTAATGAACCTTATTGTAAAGTGTTACCAGTTAATTGTATAATAATTGTAATTACGTAATATGCATTTCTAAAGCTGAAGTGACCTGTATTTAGGTTAGAATAGGCTGCGTATAACTTAATATTTTAACTAATTGCAAAATCTGAATAATCAAAGTCTACTGATTATTCAGTGAAATAATCGACGATTAGTCGATTAATCGTTCTAATAATTGTTAGATTAATCGATTATCAAAATAATTGTTTGTTGCAGCCCTAATCAAGACTGTCTTTCATGCTGGCCTGGGCCATGGGGCACTCCTTATTGTCAAGCCCTGTTTAATAAGAAGACATTTCTTTACTTGAATGCTGCTTTTAAGTGCTCTAGCGTGAAGATAAACATGGGAGACTGTGTGCGGCTCACTCGGTGGGTCTCTGCTAATATGGCAATGTGGTATCATCGTTTTGTCCCACAATTTTCAGAAAATCATCAATCAAGGATGACTTAAAGGGCACCTATTATACCCCTTTTTACAAGCTGTAATATTGGTCTTGGGTGTCCCCAGAATGTGTCTGTGAAGTTTCAGCTCAAAATACCCCACAGATCATTTATTATAACAGCTAGAAAATGACATTTTTGGGGTGTGTCTAGAAAAGACCTGTTTTGGAGTGTATCACTTTAAATGCAAATGAGCTGCATATTCCCGCCCCATCTCCAGAAGAGGGTGTAGCGTATACATCTCTCTGCATTGCATATCTACTACAATAAACAGCTGGTAGAAGCAACATGACAGCTGTTTATTGCAGTAGATATGCAATGCAGAGGGTGTAGTGTATACATCTCTCTGCATTGCGTATCTACTGCAATAAACAGCTGTCATGTTGCTTCTACCAGCTGTTTATTGCATATCTACTGCAATAAACAGCTGGTAGAAGCAACATGACAGCAAGAAAACTGGTATTCAGTCGTACATATGGGAAGCCAAATGCACTGAAAGTGGGACGAAACGGCACAATGTTACAGAGCTTGCGCCACGCTGATCAATTAAAATACTTTGATAACGCACACAAACATGGTTAAAACGCTAAGCACTATAACGACATGACATTCACAAAGCAGTTTGGAATGATAAACGTATTTAGGTAGATTTTGAGGTGCATTACCTTGAAAAAAGAAAGCTCATCAAAACTCATCAAGACACTGCGTCCTCAGCAGCTCAGATGTTTGGAGAAAATGAAGACTCTTATGTTCAGTCTTACATCCAAACACAGAACATGGGAATTGCTTACGAGACATTGTTGACGTTACAGCTGCTCGAGTGCCGAGAAAATGGAGGAAAGCGTACAACCGCAGAAGCTCGGAAACTATAGCAATGCAGAGCTGTCAATCAATCCCCGTGGCCCAGCCCTGTGCAATGTGATGTCACATTGTATAGAGAATCAAAACGGCTTGCCTATTGAGACTGATTTGGTTTAAAGGGGATTAAAAAATGAGGAGTGGGTGCATTTTTATCATTGTAGGGTGGTTGTGTTCACACACTGCCAACACACATTTATGTCCAAACACCATGTAAAAGTGGATTTTTCATAATAGGTGCCCTTTAATTAAAACACCTGTCTTGATTTCTCCAGATTTGACCAAGCCGTTTAAGGTGCGGACATATGCCAGTGAGAAAGGACTGGGGGCTGTTTTGATTCAGGAGATAGAAGACGAAGAGCACGTTGTTGCCTAAACTTCTCACTTGCTTCAAGGAGCTGAAAAAGTGTATTCAGTGTCTGAGAAAGAGTGATGTGCTGTTCTTTGGGCCGTGGAGAAGAGGTGGCCGTATTTACGTTTCAAAGTAATAACTGATGCAGCATTCTAGGGCTGTTACAACTAATCGATAACAAGGCTCGCAAAATCGCTTGCCCGATGTCCCGGGGCTATTGCGTTTCCAGTCGGGCTACCAAAATGTATCACTGCCCTGCCCGACGGGCTATCTTAAAGACAGGGCTCCTGCGGGTCCTTAAAAACTCTCAATTTACTTGTATAAAATTTAAGGCCATAAAAAGTTTTAAATACGTTAAATGGTATAAGAAAAGTCTTAATTTCAATTTCAAGAGGTCTTACAGTTGGGGACAGAAAGACAAGAATCACGATATGGTTGGATTAAACTACAAAAGGCAATGATGTCATTGAATAAACATGAGCGCTGCACATTTCAAAGTCAAAACGCGGTGCAATCGTCTTTATGTGAGTGGGTCTCTGAAGGGAACCGTCTGTCCTCAGAAACGTGTCGTTGGCATTTTCATTTCATCTTGCCTATAAAATGCCTGATAAACCAGCATATATGAGCGTGGTGCTGCTTTGTGTACAGCCGTTACCAGAGAAGCTGCTATATTTGCTCCTAAAGGGCCACCTCATGGCAGAGAGTGAATTTTGCATTTCCAGTGTGCCTATCTTATGTTCAGATCAATGGGAATATCGACCCATGTTTTTATGCAGCAAACATAGAGTTGTAAATGTGAAAGAAGTTAATGTGCCTTCTAAAAATCTAAACAATTAAGACAATATTATTTATCTTTTAAATTAATATAATAATATGTTTGACTTGTCCCTTTTCATAAAAATGGTTTAAAAGGTGAAATGCCATTTAATAAGATTTTTTTTGTGTGTGAAAACTTGTATCTAAACTGTAAATCATATCATTTTATGGCTTAAAATGTTACCATAAACATTGTCTAACCCCACTCATACAGTGTTCATTTTATTTGTGCAGCTCTTAAAAAGGTTCATAAATTGCCTTAAATTGATTTTTAAAAATTCTGCAGATACCCTGTAAATAGTGAAATAAAATTCTTTCATTGATATTTGTTGATATTTGTGTATTGAAAATGTCTTTGATTGGCATTTAGACTTATCTGCTTTTCTATATTTAAAAAATGGTCTTTTTTATTTGGGCTAGTTAAATTAGTTTTCGAGCTACCAAAATCTGGAAAGTACCTGCCCGAAGGGCTACCAGGGATTTAGAAATTTTGTGAGTCCTGGATAAAATCGATTATCGATAATAAAAATCATCGACAACGATTCTCATTATCGATTAGTCGGGTCTGCCCACAGTGCACATTCAACTTCAGCCGGTTGCATCAAATTACAGCACTGAATAACGCATTTCTATGGACAAAATGCATCTAAAAATAGTGGAGGAAACAGAATGAGATGCTGCGGGAGAGTTACGTGATCCAAGCTGCCCAAAACATGAGAATTCTTTATTTTAAAAGGTTACTCCACCCCAAAATGAAAATTTTGTCATTAATCACTTACCCCCATGTCGTTCCAAATCCGTAAAAGCTTTGTTCGTCTTCGGAACACAATTTAAGATATTTTGGGTGAAAACCAGGAGGCTTGTGACTGTCCCATTGACAGCCAAGTAAATAACACTGTCAAGGCCCAGAAAAGTATGAAAGACATCATCAAAAACAATGTTAACGTCAAAATTACGTCACCGTAATTTTACAGAGCTACGAGAATACTTTTTGTACGCAAAGAAAACAAAAATAACAACTTTATTCAACAATTCATTTCCTCCACGTCACCGTAGCACCATTTTGGAGAGTATCCACTGGACACAAATAGTGTATGCTGTTCTGTGTCAGCTGCGCCAACACTCTACGAGTTGCCAAGTCACCACAAATAGCTCATAATCTAGTAGATGAAATTTTCACTTGATGGGGTGCACCGGTCTATCTGGTTTCTGATAGAGGAGCCCAGTTTATCTCACACCTCTTCAATTTAGTGTGCAAAACTCTTCAATTTAAAGCGCTGTATCATATTCAAACCCAAATGAAACTACGAGTATTTAATGTCATAGTTATGTTGTCAGTTAAGCCATGAAGTTACAAAAAAAGGCGATTTAAAGCAGCCTTAAAAATGTACATGTAAATATTTATTATTTATGAGTCACATTTTAAAGCAGTATTGTTTGTTGGCCAGTATCGCAGGTCCAGTAGCGGCAGCTCTTAAAGCAGCAGCCAAAACATCCTCTAAATAACCTATAAAATAACCAGCTGCTGTGATGTCTGTTAATCAAAGAACAAAAGAAAAAAGAGCAAATCAATAATTTCTGTAGTTTTAAGCTTTATCTCAATTTAATTTAGAATTTAGTTTTGATAACTTTATTAATTGAAGCTGTATTTTCTTGCTAAAGGGCATAGATAAAATAAAACATTTATTATAATGGGTTTATGTGAAGATTGTTTTAAGTTCACTTAAATTAAAAGTTTTGGTTTTTTTTTAAAGTCTAATAAATGTTAAATTGATAGCTCTTAATTATACTGTAATGTTGAATGGCTATAGTCAATGGTTAAATATTAGGAAAAAAATTCATAGAGACATCAGTTGGTATCAGTGATACTTGCCTTCAGTCATAAAAAAGATGGTATAAAACAAATATTAAAAATATACTTTATGTTGTTTCATGTTAATTTAGTAGTAGCCCTTTATTGTCACTAGTCACAAGTACCAGCGAAATTAGCCATCAACCTGTCCATACATACACAACATACATACAATATGACAA
>JAFVLL020031281.1:0-53417 GCA_021397915.2 Tor tambroides
AAACTTACCCAAAATAAAGGCTTAAACATCTAAAAAATGCACATTTAAGGGGCTCCTGTTTTGGTGAAAGTTTTTAGACAGCTTTCAAAATGGCCACCAAACAGTGTGAACACATGGAGACCCATATCTCAGTGTGCAATGATCCGATTGACTTGAAATTACAGGAGGTATGTAGTAACAAACACATCAATTGGTTAAGATATTAAGCAGGATAATAAATTATTTTTTCTTTTTATAATCTGAGCTCAAAAATGAAAGTGTGCTTAATGGGTACGTGAGCTTAATAGGTACGTTTACCCTATATATATATATATATATATATATATATACACACACACACACACACACACAATCTTTCTTAATTTCTTATATACAAACAAATATAATGTCATTTATTTATTTTATATTTAAACTATTAAATTATTTTAAACCTTGCATACCTGTATGATATTTAGCTGTGATGTTGCAAGTAGCATGCTGACAGTGTGCTGTGCTTTAACTATATAACAGTTAAATCCCCTCAGAAAAATAGTCTTTAATTTCATCCCCTTTAAAGCACAGCTGAATCATTGAATAAAGGTTTCAGCCTGGGTCCAACTTTATATAGTACAAAACATGTCTTGAGACCCCTGCATTCTACAGTTAATCTAAACTTCCTTTGTCAACAATGTGTCTTATGTGAACCTCAGATATTCTTAACTATACTTAAAGGGTTAGTTCACCCAAAAATGAAAATTTAGTCATTAATCACTCACCCTCATGTTGTAAGACCTTCGTTTGTCTTTGGAATACAAATTAAGATATTTGATGAAATCCAAGAGCTTTCATTGAGAAGAATCGTTGAATAAAGTCATTATTTTTGTTTTCTTTGCACACAAACAGTATTCTCATAACTTCATAAAATTACGGTTGAACCACTGATGTCACATGGACTATTTTAACAATGTCCTTACTACCTTTCTGGGCCTTGAACGTGTCAGTACCGTTGCTGTCTATGGAGGGTCAGAAAGCTCTCGGATTTCATCAAAAATATCTTAATTTGTTTTTCAGAAGATGAACAAAGGTCTTACAAGTTTGGAACAACATGAGGGTGAATAATTAATGGCAAAATTTTCATTTTTTGGGTGAACTATCCCTTTAAGATCCGATTACTCGCACTGTTAGATGGATTTGAATACATATTAAGGTCAGGTTTATAAACAAAATCTCTTTAATTGACACACTTTCATTATCACGTCCATTCGCATTCTATTACTGCGAAGAAATGCAAAGCCTAAATGTTAGTCCAGTCCCATCTCCAGCCATAGTATGTCTTTAGTGGGTTCATCCTTAAATGGACAATCTCATAGGCCATTGAGCACAGAGCGCTATGTGGTGGCTGATGGATGGGGGTGGCTTGTAGAAAGAAAGAAGGCCAGTCTCTATCTAATGAAGTATTACTGGAAAGCTGTTATCCACAGGCCTCAGACTGCCTAGTGGTAGTGGTGTAGTTCGCTCATTTATTAAACCCAAAAACTCTCTTTTCCAAAATGACTCAAGGGCTTTACATTTCAACCCTCTGTACCCAGGTATGGATGCAGAGGATAGCTGAGCTGATTTAGTAACTTGTACTGTTCAGATACAGGGCAAACTCAACTGGTAGAGTGACACACGATTTTTATTTGTGGCTCTAAAATTTTGAGATTGAATCATGTGTGGTGATGGTTCACATACACTCTAAGGGCAACTTGAATCCAAAATTAGGTCCTCTACAGTTTAGGTCCTCAGTGTTTCCTGCACTTCAGTTAGTGGTGCTCCACTGCTGCTGAATCTATAGCAGCACAGCATGAAAAAATCTGAGCATGTAGTCTCAGAATTGAATGCGATGGGATAGAGAGTCAGTGTAAGATAATGACAAGAAAACATTTTATTTTTTTTTTAATTCAGTTGTCCTCATGAGCTGCATGTATACTGTATATACAAACATATGTGAACAATGTAGCCTGATTCCCTAATGAATGACTCTTGTGAGCTGTAATGCTTTTTTGGTCAGTACAATTCATGAACAAATGACTCTTTTAAATCTGATCTTTTTATGAATAAAAAAGTACAGTGTAACTAGTGTAGTCCAATTCATAAAGAAATGACTCTATTGAGATGGATCTTTTTAGTCAGTTAGAAACATATGGCGTGACTAATTTAGTCCAATTTTTGAACAATTGACTCTTTTGAGCCGGATAATTTTTGTGAATCAAAAACATACAGTGTGATCAGCATAGTATAATTCATGAACAAATGACTATTTTGAGCCAGGTCTATTTTATAAATAAAAAAATACAGCTTCACCAGCGTAGTTTGATTCACAAACAAATGAATCTTTTAAATCAGATCTTTTTAGTGATTCAAAAACATGCAACATGACAGGTGTAGACCGATTCCAGTACAAAAGTACAAATCTACTAACTAACCTAAACCGAACCCTAACCTAATGGTCTAATAATACTTGAATTAGTTGACATTTAGTTGCAAAGTTTATTGTAGTTAGTGGAATGTCTAAAGTGGACTATCAAAAAAATTGTAACCCAAATGACTCTTAAGAATTGGATCTTTTAATGACTCATTCAGAAAGACTGACAAACTTACAAGTTCCAGAATTATTCACTAAATGAACTCACTTGATCAATTTCTGTCTCACTTAATGAACTGCAAGTTATTTTCAGGGATATTTAGTCAGTTTTGTGTTTCAGAACAGAATTGTGTAGGAAACACCCTCACATTACAAATGGGGTTGGAGACCACTGGTTTGGAGTGAGGTGAATTCTGATGTTAGTCTTAACCTCTGCCTTGAGAAATGGTCTGCCATTCAAATGCCCCCTCTGCTCATATTGATTTGATGACTACAGCTAAAGTAATGACAGGATGCCTGCAGTTTCTTGGGCTTTGGCCAAGGACACAGAACACCAACAGTTTTGGCAAGTTCATCATCACAAAGCTCTCGGCATACTGCGTCGCACAACTGGGAGGGAGAAGTTCTGAGCACAAGCACTGAACCATAAGCTAAACATATCGCCTGTCTCGCAGTCTATAATTACACAAAATGGTGGGATGAATAATTGCAGAGACGCCGTATAGATGGGCTTCTGACAACGTTTAACAAAGTCTTGAAAAGGCGGACAGGCCGGTTGAGTGTAGTCCTTAAGAGAGCAGGGTGTATTAAACGGAGGAGTAAAGTCCTGCGGGTGTGTTTGAAGCTGAGAACCTCTTACTCTTCATTATTACTCACACAGATCAAGTTTTTGGCCAGATTGTGGCCCAAATGAACAGATTGTCTTCAGTTGAGCATGATTGATATCTGAAATGAAACAGGCTGTGGTTCTGCTGGTAGATTGAGGATGAAGGTCGTCTGTTTCAGTAATCTAATAGAAGTGATTGTTATTTCATTACTGTATGTGTTCTGGATCATTCCAGACCATAAGATGCTTCACAAAGAGATTGGGTTCATTCTTCATATTAATTCTTTTTTGTATTCCAGATGCCTGCATGACAATTATATGGTGTCTTGGTTTGCCTTGTTTTATTCATCACAACACTTTAGATAAGATTAACTCTAATGGCTATTTCATGGAGCCATCAGTGACCCATTAGACCCAATGTAGAGTGTATTTGGCTCCATGCATCTAAAGAGGATATGATAATCTACATCTGACCAAAGACACAAAGTATTAGTTGGATAGTTGACATCAGGTGGTCTCCATAAGAAACCTACTGCAACCTTTAATTTTCTGTGTGAAGTTACAATGAAATGAAAATAGCGACAGATCTTTTCTTCCATAGTGTGACGTACATCCAAGCAAATTATTGAAAAAGAAAAAAGTAGGGTGGGACTTGGTTCTGTCTGTCTGTTGTTGATTGACTGCATTCACCTCAATGGGAAGCAGTTAGTTGGAGGCAGGTGGTATCTACAATTTAGATTCTTGTTCAGTCGTTTGATTGGACAAAACCTTTGTGTTATTTAATCCAGTTTCACTGGAAGTCAATGGGAACCGAAACTGTTTAGTTACTCACATTCTTCAGAATGTTTTCTTTTATATTCCACAGAGGAAAAAAGTCATACAGATTTGGAATGAGGGTGAGTAAAGGATGACACAATTCTCATTTTTTGAGTAAACTGTCCTTATAAGCTTTGAGGTTGGACTACTTTTCTTGTTAGATGCACAACAGATGTCGCTAGAAATGAAGTTGTATTGAACCAGGAATATTATTATGTTTGTGACATTTTAAAATCACCAACAAGATTACTACAGTGTATTGATAAATCCTTTTCTTCAGAAACTGTAGCTTCTCTCTCCGTTTCCAAAACGTACTCTGTGTCCTATCAGGTAGACTGAAGACAATAGGTGAGAGAGCAGCAATTAGTCAGCTAGCATAATGCTGAACGTCTAACAAATGAGCTCACTTTCACCTCAGCTTTATTATGCATTCTGCTCTTGTCCCACAGACACAAACAAACTACTTTAAGAGCTCCAAACCGTTTTTCCCGCAAACATCACAACAGTGCTTTTACGTTTAACCACGGTTATCACACAGATAAGGCTTAACAATCAGCGGTGACGACCTGTTGCCCCTGAGCCTCTTCGTGTAAAATAAATGAGCGAGTCTCACATTTACCAGATCATTGCTTCTCAGATGTATGAATCAGAATTATACATGCTCCCCTGTGGTTGTTTGCATCTACCGTCTACATAAATATTATTTATGTGCTTGGGCACTGGACTCTTCTGCTCTGTTGACTCTCCCTCACGCAGGGGAGCTCTATTGATTTCTGCCTGTCCTTTATGCTTGCATTTTGAACTGTATGAATTAGCATTTCTCCTCCACTCTCTGTTTTATCTGCACACACCGCTTTGAAGTGGAAATACCCCAAGGACGAGAAGCACCAATAAACGTGACATCAGTAAATGGTCACGTTTTGTGTTATTCCGTTAAGGTGCACACAAAGAAAACAATTATGCAACGACAAAGAATGAAGGGAAAGATGTGACGAGTGAAATGTAGAGTTCATTCAAACCAGTGCTGTGCCATTTCTTCCACTAGGAATGGACAGTTTGGCCCATTGTGACTAGTGCTGGGTATCGAGTTCGATACTTTTTAGGCACCGACCGAATTGCCTCGATACCACCGAGTATCGAAAAACGTCTTGTCGTTCGGTAGGATTCTAGATCGCACACCTACTGTAAAAAAACATTGTGATATTTATCTTATTTAGTAATCGTCTGTTATATTTAATGAGAATATGTAAAGCTCAGCTTATCATATCATATGGTCATCGGACGTGTCATTAAACACCTCGACTGCTGCACCTGAGGTGCCATATGTGCGCTATTTTTCCGCCAGCATGGGAGAAAGTTTGCCTGAGAGAAAGATGTTTAACTTGCTGCCTTTCTAACAGACCTTTGAGGCCAACACCCCCACCCCCCAAAAAAACTACGCTATCACCGCCGCCAGACTTATCTACTACAATGCAGTAATTCCTGCAGAAAAGGAACAGGGACAATGTTAGGACCTATTTAATTCATTTATTCATGAGCATAATTGAAATATTAACACCGGCGGCAGACGGCGAAGGTTTGGCACTGGGACCCAAGCACTCTGCTCTGAATATTTTATTTAGATGCTCCACTCGTGGCTTCACAGCACAGGTTAATCTATTCACTGTTCCGACACGCATGGGACCCTTGTACTGCCGTCATTAAAGTCCCACACAAGATGTCTAATAATGATACTTATTAGCGCAATACAAGAAACGACTTCTCCGAAATTTACATTTTCTTCCTTGTTTTATGTCTAATTGCAAAGAGGACTCATTTCACTCCCTAATAACGATGGGAAAAAATGCTCGTTGAAGCTAAACGATTAATCTTCTGAATACAGAGTAGGAGGGCTTTTGGTTGGGAGGGATTTTTTGGGTGATGTATTATGAGCAAGCTCGTTGCAGTATGCCTGCCCACACATTCGGCTAATTTTACCCAAGTGTGCGTGAGGCTTTCGGTAAAAACAGACGTACCAGCCAAGTTTTATCCCGTATGTAAATGGCTGTCTTGGGTCTTCGGTGAACGCGGATGTGTAGATGTCAGGAATAAGGCTAGGATGAAATGGAGACGCACAGGGGGAGTTTACCAAGACACTCTCTCTTGCCATGTGCTCCTGCTGTCACATGTCGTTGCCACAGCAGCAGCGAGGAAAACACCACCCACTGGGACGCAAGGCCTGCGCCGAGGCGTCGGGCTGGCACTCTTTCTCTCTCCTCGGGCTTTATCAAAGGGAAATACTGAAACACAGGGAGATGGAGCTGCCACTAACCATCAGAGTCGCAGCCGTGCCACATTAAAAAGGGAGACTGCATAAATGTCTGCAGGAAAACTGGGTTTTGTGTAAGGGAGGGGACGGGACACTGTGTGTGTGTGTGTGTGTGTAGGTTTAATGTGTAATGCATCACTGTGGCCCATGTGACTCCTTAGGTCTGGTAGAATCCACAGGGCCTATGGACATGTTCCTGCAGGAGTCATGGTTCACACTTTTCACTGTTTTCCTGCCTCCCTCCCCCACAGAGCATCACGGCTCTGCGTGTGTGTCCGTAACAATGTGTTTTACGCTGCGTGTGCTCTTTGACTTCAGTTGACATGGGCGGCTTCTGTCTGCAGCCTGATATTTGGAGAGTTTGCATTGATTTAAAGTGGAATTTGTTTGTTTTAAACTTGGATTTCTCATGTTAAGAACATGTACAATCAATTCAGACTGTAAAAATGCTTCTATCTATGCAAGCTTGATTTCATGCATTGTTGCATTTCAGAATTTCAGAAGCCAATTCATTTTCTATTACAATGCAAGTGTTTTATTGGTATCGCTGATGCAAAGGGCATTATAGCAGGCATTGGCATATTTTTTTTGGGTGACATTCCCTTTCAAAATCAGAAAAAACTGAAAATAATCTGACTTAAAATATTAAGTCATAGTAAAAATATTTTACATATATTTATTTACCTGATAATTACAAATTGAGAAAAGAAACAGAAGCCTATTCAATCTTTTCTCATTTTTATATAATATTTTAAATAATGTTATTTTTTTTAAAGGCTGCTGTAAAAAAAGTTTTCTTACTAATTTAGCTGACAATTACAAATTGAGAAGTAATTGAGACAAAAATGGAGCATATAATTATTATTGTTGTTGTTTCCAGTGTTGTTTTTAATAATTTTTTTAATAATAAAATAAAATAATTTTTGACTGGTTTGCATTTTTGTTCAGATTATTATTTTTTTCTTATTCATTTAGGTGACAATTACAAATTGAGAAAGGGAATTCTACAATAATCAAGATTATGATTATTGGTGTTGTTATTTTTTAAAACATTTTTTTTAATACTTTTTTAAATACTAACAACTTTTGACTGGTTTGCATGTTAGTTTTTTGGCATTTTTCACTCAGTCCCCCCGCCTAGATTTTTTTCCCTGGTTTGTTTGAAGTATTACTACAGAGAATCGTTCTCAGCAAGTTGTGCATGTTAGCAAAATTCAGTTTCTGACTATTCTTGAAAAATATTACCCAAACTGTCACCCATTTATGAACGTTGGTGAGTGTAAAGAGTCCTATGGCATACAGACTGGGATCTTCATCGTCGGTGAGTGTATCTCTGGTAAAGGTTAGAGAGAATTAAGGACGCCACAGGAGCCTGCAAAGACCAGGCAATTATTTAACATGCCCTTTTCACATCGGCAAAACAAGGTGAATTTACGCCCCAATGCAGCAGGTTTGTGTTATTGGGTAATACTTAAGACAGTGAATCTCTTATTGTTTCAAGCTTGAAGTTGACAGAAATTGTCAAACTGTATAAACAACAACAATCACTGAACAGCATACAGTAGAATCTGATTTCATTTTACGATTTAATTTTGAAGCTGGTGAGCCTTAGTGATTTTATTTATTATCTCTCACTATTCAGAAGCTTTCTAACTAATGTAAAAGTGAGCAATAAGGTTGAATAGAATTAAGAAAACATGAGACAGTCAGCAAGTTATCGGCTATAGACATTTCAGAGCAGGACTATGTTATTAAGAAGACTAGCATTCAGAAGGTCAAATGCCCTCTGTATAGTACAGCATGTTTGAACTCTGCCAGTGACCTTTTAATACTAATATGTTCCTTCGATCTCAAGTGGTAGAACTTACAGAAATTTTCCATTTGCTGCTTTCTGATGGACAAGAATTTATACTAGTTAAAAATGATCAGTTTCATGCTAGTTGCTCCTCTTGCAAATGCCAGTTTAGACCCACATAAATACCTGTGCTGATCAATGCAAGGATTCAAAAACTACAGGATTTGGCAGGTTAGGTCTGGCCCCATTAGCCCCTGCTGATAGATGTCATAACGACACTTTCTGAATAAAAAAAAATGATTTAAAAAATCAGATTTTATTATTATTAATAATATTTTTAAAAATAAAATATGCTTTTTGTCTGCTGACTTTAATGTAGATTAGGATGCGCCAGCCTAGCAACTGCCTTTGAAGTGAATGGGAATGCAAATGGATAGATCCTCCCCTTGCACCACACCAGCATCCAAAACACAACATATGCTGGCTTTCAGCGGGAGATATCTGGTCGTCACCCAAACGGGAACTGCAATGAAGTTGTGACCTTGAAGCATTCATTTAGACTCTCTTATAAAGCTTTATGGCTTCTGTCTTGCAGACACGTTCCCTTGGAAATTACCATTGATCCCAAGTTCCTCTGCAGATGGTGACCCTCTCACAGATAGCAGCCACTGCAATCGCCAGCCCCAAAAAGCCAGAAAGCAACAATCCACGAGAGGTTGAAGATACTACGTATTGTATCTGCTCTGATCTAATTCACTGTGATGTGGCTAAGTCTGTTGGTTCTGTTGAGCTAAATATCATGCTCCTGGGTCTTCCCCAAAGGGCGAGTGATTAATGGCACAGGAGAATGGGGAATAGGAGATGGGGGAGCAGTACTAGGCTGTTATCGTGCAGTCTTGATCGGATAGCTCCATTCATTTGGAGCCCTATTCACTCATGGTACTGTATGTTTATTTTTAGTCGAATTTGCACAAATCTTCTGCCTTAGTTCCGCTGCTCGCGTGTGCTTTATAGTACAAATACAGCACCCTTCTCCTGCCTGCAGCACTTTTCTTTCTCAGGAAAGTCCTCTCTTTTTTAAACAACCCTGCTCCATGACGAGGTACTTTTACAGTTCCGGTTTCACATTAGCTAATGTGATCTTACAGTCCTCTTTGTCAGTATATTATTCTCGGTGGACTTTATTTCAAGTGTGTGTACTCAGCACTTGGATATTCTTTGGCAGAAAAGCATAATACAATTAGTAAACTACTCTGTAAAAAGTGAATATGTGTAGTTGTTACATAAAGGAGTCATTTCTAACCTTTAAAATTACATTTATTTATGTGATATATATATATACATAATATGCACATTTATATTTTACTAATAATACGCCTATTAATATTATTAGTATTAATAAAACAGAATTTTATATATATATATATATATATATATATATATATATATAAATGGAGCAAGAAAAGCTTAAATGCATCATATAAAAAAATATGATTATATAATATTTAAAAAAAATTATATAACAGTGTATTGTGGTCAAAGTGAAGACAAAAAACTGAATCAAAACTGAAAACAAAGTATATAAAACATTTTAAGTTTTATTTATTCTAAGTGTTTTCATGTTTTTTTTTTAAATCTACAATGTACAATATATACATGAAAACATATTGGCATTGCATATATTTAATAAACTTCTATACTTTTTGTCTTTCTGTGTAGCATTTAGTCATTTTAATCACTGTGTCTTTGCCATGAATAACTTTGAGGTTAATTATTATCACAGCGAGCTGAATCCAGTCATAAATGACAGGACGGAGTCAAAATGATGTTAACCTACGTTTGCAATTCCCCAGCCTGGGACCCCTGACCCCTGCAGCAAAAAGTAGGACACAGAGACCCAACTGATCATATGGCAGCGTGCAGGGCAGAGCGGTTCCACACGAGTGCGTCATGAGACAGGAAACTCTGCTGACACTTGAGTGGAAAAGAGAGGGCTCTGCGTCTGGAGCAGCTTTTAGATTTGAGGCTTGCTGCAGGACTTTAAGATTTCATAGTAAGCTGTTAATGCTGAAGGCCCGAGTGTCTTTCTCACTGACTTATTCATTACGGATAACCAACACAAGCACTGGGGAGTTCTCTTTTTGGAAACTAGTGAATTCTTCAAAGCTCAAGTGAAAACTTTTCTTTCACCGATTGGGTTTTGCACACAAAGGAGTTGTGTGGCTCTGCTGACCAAGTAGTATTTGTCCAATATGAGCTGAGGCTAATATAAAGTTAGACAGCAAATATTTCAAGAAATCTCAAGGGAGTATTGAATGTAGAAACTCTTTGCACCCTATTTCTGTTTTTGAAATCAATTTTCACTCTCTCTCTTTGTACCTGCAGATTTTTAGCATTTTTGTGCTGATTTTAGGGGGAAATCTTGGGTAGAAGTGAAATTCTGCAGACTGGATTTAGTGAATTTGTGTTAAATAAAACAAATAGTGCTAGACATGTACATTTACAGTATATTAGAAGAAAATGTATTCAGTAAACTTACAATAGTTAATAAAAGAATGTGTAAGTGATGCGGGATGTGTAAAACTTATGTGGGACTGTTGTTCAAATTCTGTTTCCTTCAGAATTCCACAGGCACGGATTCCATGAGGTCTGGTGATTAGTGATACTGCAGCTCTGTGTGGCTCGGCTCATCTGGGGAATTGTTTTTATTATGCAGAGAGAGTTTTGAGGATGGGTATGATGCTCACACAAATGTCCATTAGAGCAGCAGCAGTCCTGTGAAGAAATCAATTATCAATGTATTAATTCAAAAATAAAAATTCTAATTAACAAGTAAACAGACATATTAAAAATAAGTAGTCAATGATGATTTAATTTCAAATGATTAAATATTAGTTTTGAATTAATATGTTGATAATTGATTTCTTCTTCTTTTTTTTTAATTAAAATGGAAAAGGTACAGGTAATTTTCTGCCAGGATATTTTCTGTTAAAGGGATAGTTCACCCAAAAATGTCATTAATTACTCACCCTCATGTCATTCTAAACCCATAAGATCTTCATTCATCTTCGGAAAACAAATTAAGACATTTTTGATGAAATCCGAGAGCTTTCTGACCCTGCATAGAGGGCAAGGGACATCATGTGACATCAGTGGTTCAATCACAATTTTATGAAGCTACGAGAATACTTTTTGTGTGCAAAGAAGACAAAATTAATAACTTTATTTAACGATTTTTCTCTTCTAGGTCAGGCTCCGCCACCATTCACGAGAGTACCACGATGCATGCATATGCATTCCTCTGCTTGTGAACAAAAAGTTTTCTCGTAGCTTCATAAAATTACAGTTGAACCTCTGATGTCACATGGAGTATTTTAACAATATCCTTACTACCTTTCTGGGACTTGAACTTGTTAGTTGTGTTGCTGTCCATGCAGGGTCAGAAAGCTCTTGGATTTCATCAAAAATAGTTCCGAATATGAACGAAGGTCTTATGGGTTTGGAACGTCATGAGGGTTAAAAGTCAGACTCCTTTTTTTTATTTCTGGATGACTCTTTGGCTCCATCCCCTAAAACAAATGAGTTCCTGACTATTTAAGGTCAAATTAAGGATATGCCTTAAACTGAATCCAGCATCTGATAAGTATCAGTCAGTGTGACCCGAAGGTGGGGTCTTCCACTGAAGGCTGACTCATTTTTTGAGTAAAAGAGTGACTCCTGGATAAGAGAGAGAAAGATGTTTTCTTTTTTTGTCCTCTGTTCGACCTTTGTATGCAGGAACTCCAGATGAATGGAGCCCAATGAGGTTGTGCATTTGATGTTTTGTGCATCTGGTGTCTTGCCTGCAACCATTTCCATTATGACAGACACAAATGCAGGCAATTGTGTTTGCTGTGTTTGTGAAAGCCTCACTTTGAAATGCAGAATTCTGTTGTGCTTAGGACTTTTAACAACATGGAACTAAAACCATGCACACTTTATAGTCACACAGAGATGAGAATTGAAGGGAATTTTTTTTTTTTTTACATTTTCTCAATGGAATGTGAGTGATGTTTCCCTTTTGTCCTGAAATATCAAATTTCTCCTCAACAAGAGGTATTATTTGAGGCATTACTGATGACATAGCACATTATTGTGGATTGGAGATATGTGCCAATGTTTAGTACTTACAGTAAGATGTGGTCACATTAGCGGTATTTCAGGAGCAAAAAAAGGTCCATTGTTAGTAGTGTAGCAATGTATAAATCACAGTTAATACATGTCATTTTCAAATCAAGCAGCTTTGAACACTTGAACACGAGTGAAATCTGCATGGGGAAATTTTTTGCCCTCAGGCGAAACTTCTGATCATGAAATGACTGGATTTCAGCAATGACAAATGTGACCGCACTTTTAGGGTTTGAGCAAATAACAGCAATAATAAAACTAACACTCATCTTAGTACGGAAGCCCTAAAAGGCCATCACTGTTTTCTATATTGCTCATGAAAAAAAAAAAAAAATTCTTTAACGATTGGCATTACTAGGGTCAGTCATTCAGAACTCAAGTCCCTGGTCAGTGTAAAAAAGAAATAAATTCATTCATCCAAGATGCAGCAGTAAAATATTGCAGTTAGATATGGCTTTTGTTCCCTCCAGACTAAGAAAAAAAAGAAAAGAAAAGAAAACAGCTGAAAGAGATCTCAACATATGTCAACATTACAAGAAAACATCTTTTGTATCAAGATCATGAACAATTCTGTCTTCATTTACTCACCTTCATGTTGTTTCAAACCTGTATGACTTTCTTTGTTCTGTGGTACACAAATAGAGATATTTTGAAGAATGTTGGTAACCAGTTTCAATTTCCATTTACTTCCATTGTATTTTTCGTTCATACAGTGGAAGTCAGTGGGAGCCAGAACATTTCGTTTACTAACATTCTTATAAATATCTCCTTAATTTTTGGTGTGCTATCACTTTTAGTAAAGATCTTGGGAAAACAACTTTTGTGGTGTGAGTCACCTGAAAATTAAAAGATTCACCCAAGTTCATCCAAAAATGAAAATTCTGTCATTAATTACTCACCTTCATGTCGTTCCAAACCTGTAAGTTCATCTTCAGAACACAAATTAAGATATTTTTGATGAAATTGTTGTGGTACTGTTGTGAATGCTCATCAAATTCTGACACAGAAGGGAAGAAATTGTTGAATAAAGTCATTATTTTTGTTTTCTTTGCACACAGAAAAGATTCCTTGTAGCTTCATAATATTATGGTTGAACCACTGATGCCACATGGAATATTTTAACGGCGTCCCTACTACCTTTCTGGGCCTTTATTGTGTCAGTTGCCTTGCTGTCCATGGAGGGTCAGAAAGCTCTTGGATTTCATCAAAAATATCTTAATTTGTGTTCTGAGGACGAACAAAGGTTATGCGGGTTGGAACGACAAGAGGGTGAGTAATTACCCTTACAAAAATGTCCTGTGGTAATGCTGTGGTACTGCAGCAGTACAACATAAATTTACCACACAACAAATGAGCAGAGCTAAATATGACAGGATTACCACAGCACTTTCTGTTGTACAGTATCACAAGAATTTACCATTAGATGCTGTATGTGGTTTTTCTGTTGTTTTTGTGTTGTAATTCCAACATAGCTAAATATGACAGGATTACCATAGCACTTTCTGTACAGTATCACAAGAATTTACCATTAGATGTCTTAAGTGGTTTTTCTGTTGTTTTTGTGTTGTAATTCCAACATAGCTAAATATGACAGGATTACCATAGCACTTTCTGTACAGTATCACAAGAATTTACCATTAGATGTCTTATGTGGTTTTTCTGTTGTTTTTGTGTTGTAATTCCAACATAGCTAAATATGACAGGATTACCATAGCACTTTCTGTACAGTATCACAAGAATTTACCATTAGATGTCATATGTGGTTTTTCTGTGGCATTACCAAAGTATTTAAACAGAGCTAAATATGACATAACACTTTCTATATAGCACGAACTTACTACAGAAAATACAATGTGTTTTATTTGTATGGCATTTGTATTGTTTCTGTGTGATATTTCCAAAACAATGACATCTAGCTGGCAGAAATATAATGCAGGTGAGTGCAGTATGTCAAATAAAGTAATGTGGTATTTTTAAGGTTACTATCTGAATTAATATATGATAAAAATGCCAAGCTGTAATCAACTGCTAAAGTATTTTACAATATAAACAATTGTCTGATCTCACTTTATCATAATTGAAAATTTTATTATATTAAACTACAAATTAATTCCCTAGCACAGATAGTACATTCTCACAAAAATGTTCGTTTTATGATTTAAATTTAATATATGACAAATGTGTTATATTGTAACTATAACAGCTATAATGTAATGACAACATCAGTATTTCTAAGATATGAAATATAGTCCAGTATGTATTGTGTGTTATTGATATATATATATATATATATATATATTAGTACACAAAATAATAAATTATTATAATTATACACATTAACATAATAACATTAATAATTATATTATGCACACAGGCATTTACGCTTGCGTTGCTTGCTGCCCGTTTCCATGGCAATGACGACTCTCAGACTTTGGCGCACTTTTGGATTTTGAACCGTGACGTCAAGCCTTTCTCAACCGCCAACCGCGAACCAGACAGTTTGTGAAATGTTGCGTTTCTGATTATTTTATTTTTTCGAAGAAAACAGTCGAAACAGGTCTATCGAGTTACACTGAAGACACGCACATTCACGACGAAACATTAATTAAGGAAGAATGGGAGAATGGGAAGTAATCGTCAGCTGGCCCGCTGTGAGAAACCAGACGTCTCAGTTCATCGCCAGAATCGTGTATTTTGCTGGTGAGTAGATTAAGTGCTTCTGCTGTACTTTTATGTGCATATGTTATGTTAACTGTGTTGTATTTGTCAGTTTAATTTACCACGCGATCACATACCACTCTATTTAGATGAGATAGTAACAAGTATCAATATAACGAAACTTGATTTAGACCGACTGGAAATAACATACAGCTCTTCATTAAAAGAGCATGTTCATAAGAGTTATTTGTTCATAAATTGGACACTGAAATTGTCCAAAAAGGCCCAGCTCAATAGTGTCATGTTCGTAAACTGAACTACATTGGTGGATCAGTACATAGTATAGCCAGTTTTCATGATTTAATAGATTAATAAGATTCACACTGTGTTTGGTGTAATACACTACTATGTGTTTTCTGTGTGAGTTAAACAAGTAAAGAGTGCTGCTGCAGAAATCTACTTTTGTTCCGTATTTACTGTACATGTATTTAGGTAAGAATTGTCATTCATATAGATTGTCTTTCCTAGCTTTTAATTGTTATATTTGTTTTACATTTAAAAGGATATTAATGAGTAAAACAAAAAATCTCAGCTACTAAGTTCAATCAGCTGACAGACCTATTGTTGACGTGTTTTTATATTACAGAGTCAGGCCTGGATGAAAACCTGCTTAAAGAGAGAGATAGATTAACTGGGAAGATAAAGCCTGGTGCTGATGTACCCCGTAAGATAAATGAAGAATTGTAAAACTGAAAAATCTCAGATGACGCTGAAAAGACTGTCAGCTCAGCCTCAGTAAGTATGCTCTTTTTGCCAATCTTTTATATAAAAAAAGAAAAACAGAAACAAAGACTGGACAGCATTTAATGCAGAAACTAATTAAACATAAGTCCACAAGAAAACAGGTGAAAAATAGTAGGCTAAATACTATAAAACTGTCAATTCCAGTTTTTAAAAACACAATACCACAAAAGACAATGAATGTTTATGCTGCTTATGTATCTTTTCAAGGCCCCTGTAAATGAACCAGTTCAAGAAATGCAAAGAAGAATAGAAGGGCTACAGCCCATCAGCTCAGAGAGGAGCTTGAAAACTGTAAGGGACAAATTAGTGGACTGAGAAGTCAAGTCACATCTTTTAAGTATTTATATTTATATTTTATCTAAACAAAAACTTCTCACAAAATGAGGAATATTATAAAGCAGTTACAGTAAAAAGTAAACAATATGCTCTCTAAGAAGTTGATGCAGTTGTTATAGAGCCAATATTTACCTGATCTTAAAAATTACTTTGATCTGTCAATACAGTCAGGTTGATCATGTTAAATAACCAGTTCATTTAGATGTTACCACATAACGTTCTCCAGTGAAGTGCAGACATGCTGCAAGTGTTGTAAATGGCAGCTTCATTGATTACACTCTGTATAATTTTAAACATAGTCTGAAGTCTCTAGTATAATATATGTTTTTATAGAAAAATTTCAAAGCACCTTTTATATTTATCTAAATTGTTTATATAAAAAATAATTAGTTAAAATCTTGTTTCAGAGATTCCTGGATTCTCAATGAGCTGAGAAGGCTAAGGACAGAGGCACGACCTCAAACTGAAAGTGAGGTAAATAGAAAATTGTATTTAGAAAAAAATCTTAAGTATCAATCCTCAAATTTGATTGACCCATTGGTGGTCCAAGACATTTCACTGTTTGTATTACTCTGTGTTCACAATATTCCAGATTATGTATGTGGTGCACAGCAGAAGCAGGTTGGGGAATGGATTGATCTGAATTGAGGAGAAAGTTTCTTTGAAAAGCCCTCAGTGCTCCTGTTTAGTGTGAGCAGGGATACAGAAACCTAGAGTGGAGTATATGTATTGCTCACATACTAAACACTCTTTCATAATGCTTCATGATGAACTGAAAACATTTGTACACTTCTCATGATAACATAAAAGTTCTCTACTATTGTGTTTTGCACAGTTGCTTTGGCAAAACATCTGTCAAACAAACTAAAATCGAAGTGTGTTATTGCTCAGTGCCATTGTCAAATTGCAAAATGAAAGAAGCTGCGTGTAATCAGGGATTTCTCTGATGCACGCAAATATACCAGATTTAATTATCTGTGGAACTATTGGTGGAAATTAAGTTATTGGTGCAATAACAATGTTTGAATTTTCCTTCTTATGGCCAATAATATATCATCTGCTGATATGTCATGCATCTCTACTCACTATTAATTACACTTTTAATGTACTGTTGTAAAAGAGCAATATCAAAATTGCAGTCATGTTGTTGTTTTATCATTGTTCCTATGGACACAAGATAGCTGTGCTCATATTCAGAACAACAGCAAAACAGTACAACATGGGTTTGGCTTTGGTCTAATAAGTTATAGACTAACTTTCCTGGAATTGTTTTTCAGCGCTCCCACAAAGGAATGTAGTCTTGTGCATGCTACTAGACCTGATGAGCCAGGGATTCACCCTTGAGGAGACGGCTGTGCATTCTTTGACAGGGAAGAAATCAAATGCCAATGGAAGTCTGCTCCCAAGACCAAGAATAGATCCAGAAAAAATGGAACTAATATTCTGTGAGTATCTATGTGATTCTGTGAGGGTTTTCTATAACACTTTATATCAGGGGTATCGCACTCGGCTCCTGGAGGGCAACTGTCTTAGCTTTGTTCTAAACCTGCTCCAACACACATATCGGTAGTTTTCAAACCAACCTAAAGGACCAGGTGGATCAGGGGCCTTTATTTATAATGAAATGAAAAAGGGATAGTTCACCCAAAAATAAATATTTGCTTTTAATGTACTCACCCCTAGGCCATACACCATAATTTATATTGAATCTTTATAATAATATATTTCTCAGCAATCTTCATTCATATATGAATGATTATCCGAGATTAAATATAATGATATAAAATGTTAAATGCCTGTTAAGAGATGTTGGTTGTTTCCTACGTTTGTCATTTATTTATTAATGTATATTATTCATGTCCATTTTTTTTATTTTGCAGAAAAAGTGAGATATGCTTTCCCTAGACTCAGCCTCAGACGTCATTCCCACAGACCATTGGCTAAACGTCTGATGCATATGGCACACAAAAATGGAAACACTTCAGGAGTTTCGAAGTCTTCATCGGATTGGTTGAATTATACAGGATTTCCGGGAGACGTGTGTGTCTCGTTCTTTAACGTTCCACCTGGAAACAAAGATGTTATGGATTGGAACTGGCATCTCCTTTATTTAAAGAATGCTGATCAGCTAAACACTGGATTTTCAAAAGTATGTGAAATATTTAAAGTTTGCGGCATAGAATCTTTAAAATACGTCCGAGAGTTCTACACACCGGTCTGTTACTGTGGTGATATTTCCACCGAAACGTGACGCTGAACAAAATGAACTGTGATTGGTTGTTTGACATGTCGGTCAAATGGCCTCGTGGGTGGGCCTTGGCCAATGAAAGCTGCCATAGATTCCAGACCTTCAGCCGTCAGTCTGAAGATCTGGCTAATGTGGACACAAGATCCCGGAGAGCGGCTGCTCACAACAAATTATCAAATGAGCGAACGCTTAATTGTTAATTTTTGAATATTGTGAATTTGCATTTTCAAGCTTTGTTTAATTGTGCCTTATATTGTTTTGTGTCATATAACCTAGTTTGTAGTGTACACAGATGATGTTGTTACACATGGTGAATAAATGTTGAAATGTAATATGTCAGATATAGTATGGTGTGTCACATTATTGTATTTGTAACATTTTTAAGATTATGACAAGTATGCTAGTAATACCACAGGTTTATGAGAGAAAAACTATGGTTTTCTTGCAGGAATATCATAGGAAATTAAGTGTTACCATAAACAAATCCTGCAGAATTATTACAGGAATACCACAAAAATATAACAAAAGGACCACAGGATTATTACAGGCAAGCCGGGTATTACTGCAGAAATATGACAGAATCATGTGGTAAATACTACAGAAATGTGAATGTAATACCACGCATTACCACACGAATATTACAGGAATATTATATACTGTATAACAAATTCCTGTGGTAAATACTATAGAAATGTGAAAGTAATACCACACAGTACCTCAAGAATATTACATACAGTACAACAAAATCCTGTGGTAAATACTACAGAAATGTTAAAATAATACTACACATTACCACAAGAATATTACAGGAATATTACATACTGTACAACAAAATCCTGTGGTAAAATGTCCCAAAAAACAACACAGTACTACACAATTACCACACAAGTTTTATGTGGTACTTTTGATGTTTTATCACATGGAATACCACAGGACATTTTTGTAAGGGTAATGACAGAATTTTAATTTTTGGGTGAACTATCCCTTTAAGTCGAGTTCTTGAGAAAACATTTACCAGCATTTTTGTTTGAAAATTAGGTAAAGATCTTGAGAAGACAACTTTTCTTGTGTCAATCACAAGATCTTGAGAAAACCTTGTCAGCAATTCAAGAAAACAACTTGTGTTATGTTGAGAGCTAAAGAAAATTTCAGATGGCATCTTAAGAAAACAACTTCTGTTATGTAAAGAACACAACAAAACAATAATGCATAACCTCTTAGGGCTTCTGTACCTTAGCAAACACCTAACAGGATGCAGCTCACATCTCCACAGCTGTGTACAAGAGTGTTTGGTATACGCTTCTGTTGTTTAGTCTTTCCCCTGTCTGCTCTCATCTCTCAGCGTTCGGAGGGTTTCATTGAGGCACCTGATTGTGAAAAACAGCATCGTAACAGTATATCGAATGTGAGAATTGGCCGCTTATGGCAGCGTTTGTTTCGGCTTCCCGAGGTTTCCCACTGTCTGACACCGAGAGGCCAGAGGGAGAATCTCCCGTGGGAGAAACACAACTACTGCAAGCACTTGCCTTCAATTTAAAACATTGTCATTTAAGAAAGTGCACCGTTTATGACTTTCAGCTGCGGCGTAACCATGGAAACAACTCAGACTTGAGCAGAAACACCAGGGTTGTGTTTAAAAACACCGACACACACGCAAACATACAGGCATGTTTACATTGCCACATACAACCGTTCAGCTTTCTTTTGTTGTCTTATTTGTTTTGGCAACAAAATTGTGTTGCTGATGCGTAGCGCTTCTCTTTATTAACGCAGCTGAATCGTTTAACCCCACAACAGGTATATGGTTGCTATGGCAACAGCTCGAACGGGGATGCTGGCTAATTCTTACATTCCACAAATATGCCAAACATCAAGTAGTGCACACTACGTTCATGACCCTTTCCTCCCCTACCGATGATGAAACGAGCTGTAAGTTGGCAGGGGTTGTTCCGATCTTTTGCGCACTTTGTTCTTCTGCAGGATAGGCAGATAGAAACCTGTTTTCCTTGCTCTTTTTACATCAATCTGTGGCTCGTCCTTATTAAAATGAGGTAGATGATGGAGAGAGAGAGAGAGAAAACGGAGGAAAGACTGACAGCCCAAATCCCTGAGACGAGGCAGTGTGGAACTGGAAGAGAAGGAGGAAGTCATTGAAAAGGAGAGAAAGAAAGACAGAAAAACACAGAGATGCATCGGTTCTCCGGGCGACCGCTTTCTCCTGTGCCCACGCTCTTCCTCCCACTTCATGCGCATGCAGTTCTAACCTCTCCCTGCGATTTCTCTCACTCTCTCAATCACCCTCTCGCTCTCTCTCCTTATCTCTCGCTCCTCTCCTCCTCACAGATCCTTCACTACAGCATGCTGGGTGCCCGCCATTACTGAAATGTACAAATACACTTATATTCCTTCACAGGAACCATTAAGGGTTCATGACTATGATGTTTTGTTGCTACTGCAAGGGAAAATCTCATCAAAGCTGTCAAGAACATGTCTGGCTCATATTTTAACCCTAAATCAAAAGAAAAAAAAATGTAAAGAAAATTACGTTTTTAGAACTATTAACTTTTTTGCATTGTGACTGTTTTCACAATAAATTAAGCACATTTTCCACCCAAATATTAATTATCATAATATGAAAAAATATCCTCATAATGATATATTATTAAAATTGTTATTAATGCATCATTATAATGCATGCTAATTTATTTAAATAAATTAATATTTTAACATAATATTTTAAACATTGCACAGTAATGAGAAATTTAGAAATGTATTTAGAATGATTGTTGATTATTTAGAAATTTATTTAGAAATGTATTTGATTTAGACATTTATCATGAGAATAGTAGAAATTTTAGTAGAAAATCGGTTGCACTTTATTTCAAGGTGTCCTTGTTACAGTGTAATTATACTTTTAAGTACTGAGTAATATTAATTAACTACATGTACTTACTATATGGTTAGGTTTAGGGTTACTTGCATGTAATAATGCATAATTTATTGTTACATGTAACGTGTAACAAGGACACCTTAAAATAAAGTGTTACCAAAATTTCAATAAAAAACCCTGGTCCCACTTTATATTAGGTGGCCTTAACTACTATGTACTTACATAAAAAAATAAGTACAATATTGTGTTCATATTGTATTGCAAAACACTGCTATGGAGGTGGGATACAGGTAAGGTTAGGGACAGGCTTTGTGGTATGGGTAGGTTTAAGGGTTGGTTAAGGCATAAGGAATGGATCAACAGTGTAATTACAGATGTAATTACATACAGATTTTTTTTTAATATAAGTACAATGTAGAAACATGTATGTACACAATAAGTGCATTGTATCAAATTATTAATTTAAATGTAAGTAATGTAAAGTAGGACCAAAACCCTCACATATAAACATCTCAGTGCATTATGATAATAAGAATTTTGGCTAAATTTTTATATAACAAATATAACACTACCAAATTTCTTAAGTTTTTTATTTTATTTCAGTGCAAAATCCAATTAAAAGATGTAGCTTTTGTTTGGTCTATATACACTTTAGCTTAGCTGTTAACATACTGTTAGCTGAGTTTAGTTGTTTTGGGTGTCAGGAATTTCTCTTTTATGTATTTTGTTGTACTGTATCTGGATTATTAAAATAATAGGGCTGAATGCCAATACATGTGTTTTGCAGTGTAGGTGTATTGCAGAGCTGTGTAAAAGAGAAATCAAATATAAGGAATATCCTCAGCAGATCCCCAGGGGGAGACAGAAGGGCAGGAGAGAGAGTGAATGGAGGAAAAAAAGGTGGAGAGTGAAAAAAAATTGTGAGACTCAGTACAGAATGATGGAAGAGACACAAGATCCTGTTCCCATACTGTCACTGCAAATCTTCATCTAAAGGCCAGACACTTTCTACACTCTCTCTCTCTCTCTCTCTCTCTCTCTCTCTCTCTCTCTCTTTGTTTTAAAAACTAATTTCTTTACCTCTCACTGTATTGAATTTTTTTTTTCTAGCAACACACACAGACAGCTGGATGTTTCAGATGTATTCACGCCCCTCTCGCCCCCTTATCCCGTGTTGCTCAGGGAAAACCTCTGCGGTTTGCGGTGCATGCCGATGTGAGGTTAAACGAGGAGAGTGGTTGAAATGTCCCAGAGTTCTTTGCTTCATTTCCAAATGTTCTCAGACTCCACTGGTCTGTTCTGTGCACAGCAGGCTTCACCTGTCTAACCCAGCCTAACTCTCTAACACTCAAACTGTCAAAACTAGGGAACTCTGTGCAAATAGCAAGCCAACGTCAACACCTGGGATAAGCTTGCATGCCAAAAATATGTTTTCTTTCAAACATGATTAAAAACATCAATTATGGAAAAATACATAGATTACAGCTGTAGTTACATGTTGCTCAGTACTTTTATTGCAGTGTTTTATTACAATCATTTATAAAATACAATAAATAATATGCCTTGATAAGTCGATGTACACTGAAAGAGAAATGTAAATTCATCATGAATATTCATAACATTAATAAACATTTTTATATATAGTATATAAATAATTGAATGTGCATTACCTAAATGTTTCATAAGACAGTTGTTATAAAGTGTTACTAATAATGATTATGCGTTTCTATTTGTCTTGAGTGCCGTTCACTTCTTGCAGCAAGAGGACATTTCAGATGTTGACTTGTGCATTTTATATCCCGTCTACTTAATCCAACTGCAAACTGTGTGAATTATAAATCTGCACATCTTCCCCCTGGGCTGCAGTGCTGTGCAAAACCTGGGTTTGTTTGGACTCAAAATGCGGAGGCTCATACGGGCAGCCGTGCTATTTCAGTACTCATGTAGTGTGTAGGTTGTGTGTACGCTATCAGAAGAGAGAGAGAGCAGGGGTCTCATTTATAAAACTCTCCGTAGATTTCATCCTAAAAGTGTACGTACGCACAAAAGCTAGATTTTGCGTATGCACAAAAGTTTTCAGATTTATAAAACCTGAAAATAGTAAATAAATAGTATTTCAGTTGTTTTAAACAATTCAAATGACATTAAATTTATGCAGATTTGCTGATAATGTCTTTTAGCTAATTTTAGTGGAAACAGGCAGGACTATATTTATTGCAGTGTAAATACAATTCTCTGACTTGGCGCGTCACTGACAAAGTATTTTAAAAAGGAAACGTGCAAATCTTACCGTTTTCTTCAAGTTGTATTCAGCAGCATTTTTCATAATGTTGCGCTGATGCCTTCACATGACATCAACACCTATGTGCAGCTGCGGTTCTATTGAACCTATTCAAACCAGACAATGGACCGTTCGACCACCAAATACAGCAGTGTCTGCCATAATATTGAAGTAAGTGTGCATCATTGATCGTTGTTCTCAATAAAAAAATACTTTCTCATAACATGAGATCTGCAGTTTAGTTTAAAGATGAGTCCCTGAGTGCACATATAGCACTCCTCACTGTCATTAAAACAGCATGCCACAGGAAAAGTGATCAAGCGCATCCACCACAAATTGAGCGTTAGCGTTAGTTCTGGCAGGTCACGTGAGTCAAGCTTGCATCAGCTGATTCTCAGCTGATCACATCTACCTATAGGAATACGACACCTATCGCGGCATTCCTATATAAGCTCTATTCAGAATTAATCAGCAGCTTTTCCCGCTTGCTCAGGAGCAAATTACCCTCCTCCATCCCCAGCTCCTCCTTTCGCACAGTCAGGACTTGGCTTTCTGATTTTCCTTGCTGAATCAGACTTCTTGAATAATGTTACACTTAAATATCATTAGGTACAGTAATGATATTTGCTTTGTTCTGTTCTGTTAACCCTTGGGGGGTTATTATTATTGCTGCTCTCCCTGCTCATTCATGACAGGCTGCATGGATGGACAGGGAGTTTTGCCCAGAACAGAACCATACCGCCAAACCAAACTTTATGCTAAGTAGCTATCATTTTGACGATAGTGGTCCTAACAGAAATACGTTTAAATTCATATAATTTTGGTTTAACCTCTGCACAATGACTTTATGTAATTTCAGTGCTCCATTAATGAGAGTGGAATATTTAATGTAAATGTGTATATCGACATGAAAATAGAGTTTAAAATCATTGTTTTACTTCATTAATTTTCTCACTCCAGGAAAAAGAGTTTGTACGCATGTGTCAGAGTTTGCGTGCATGTGCGCAAATTTTCCCGTCAAGTTTGTTCTTATAAATCCCACCTTTTGCGTAGGAAGTGGCGTATGCCTCTTTCAGGGCAGGTTTTGTGCGTACGCAACGGTTATAAATGAGGCCCCAGGAGTATAGGACAACATCACGGTTTTTGTGTGTATGTGGTGTGTGTGTGTGTGTGTGTTTGGACATGTTGACTGGATGACCAGTGGTTTCAGTCAGAGGAGGTGAAATGTCTCTGTCCTGCTGACATGAGCCCTCAAGAGTTAATAGTACATATTTCCTGCTCCAAAGTCATGTATTTTAGTTATGGCTAAAATATACTTCCTAAAGTATGTCATCTTAGAACTCTAGTTAGATCACCTTCACATACAGCATAAAAGAGTGATTATGTAATCCAGTGAGGGACTGATATGTAGCTACAGCGTATCGTGCGTAGAGCTTGCGTAGTGAGCTCAGAGGGTGGAGCGTTGACCTTGTCAGATGCTCCTTAGAGAGACCGGCCTTGTCCCCCCCCCAAACCTGTCAGTCTAGCAGGTGTGGGATCATTTGTGTTATTTTGGTGGTGGTGGCCTGGTGCCCAACGTGGGGTCGAGCACCACTCCACTTTCACTTAAGGGTTCACTTCCTGTTTGGGTTACAAGGTGCTGTTTTCATCAAATGGGAGAGACTGGCGTCCTTGTGGTTATGCTGAAGCTGAAGAGTAATGGAAGCTGAGTCTTGACAACCTGGAAGGACATATTTGCGACTCCCAGTGATCAGAAGAACTCACAGAGCTGAGAACTGAGCAAAGTTAGGCATTCCCTACAGAGGTGATGGTGTCTTATATTATAATTAGAAATATATCTAATATATTATGAACTTATGCTAAAGTCATTTAAAGGGATAGTTCACCCGTAAATGAAAGTTCTGTCATCGTTTGCTCCCCCTCATGTTGTTCTAAATGCATGTTAAACTGGCACACTAGTTCATGTAAAAACTAGTGCTTTTGAAAATGAGATTTGAGAGCTGCCCAAGATTATCAACAAATTACAATTTAATTTTTAAGTCTTTTTCTCAAACAAAGCTGCATGTTGTATGGCTTTCAAAGACTTTTAATCAGTGTTACGGTATTTCGGTATCACTGAGATACTATTAAATTTTTCTTAATATTCCAAGTTGATTTTTGTCGTTGTTATTAGTTTTTATATATATTTCTTATAAAACAACCTTGATTAGAATAAAATGTACAAATTATTTGGACTATTTTGGCCTTTGTTTCTTTTTCTTTTTCTTTTTTTTTTTTTTTTTTTTTGGAGATTAACAAGCTTGTTGCTTGAAAGAACAGTGTGAACATTATTCAGAGCTTCTCTTTTTGTGTTCCGTGCAGTATATAAAGTCATACATTTACATTTAAAATGATATGAGGGTGACTAAATTATGACAGAATTTTCATTTTTGAATGAACTATTTCTTTTAGTTATTGTGCCCCATTCAGAAGTAACCGGCATGAAGGGGAATTCTAATATTTTAGCTTTCTCCAGGTATTGTAGTCTAAAACTACTGATAAGTGACAGAATGTAAATCTGTAAACTGAGTTGACATGAACTGTGGCTGACAGCAATGTAATCCGACAGTAATGTGTTGTGTGGCATCATATCATGACACCATATGTCGTCAGAACCCGCTGATTAAATCCCTGATCCCTTGCTGGGCAGAAGGACTGAAACACTGAGGTGTCAGTTTCCAAGGCCTGCTGTCAGAATATTTCCAGAAACCAGGGTCGTTGTCTCCATGTGCCATGCATGTAACCTCTGTGGTTCCCACAAGCCGAGTCTCAGACAAACGGCATGCGATAGTGGGCATTTAGTTTTGCATTACTCAGGAAGAGATCAGTATGGCAGGAAATGAGGAAGTGGCTCTATGAAATTTCTCCAGTGAGATGAGAGGATTCTGGGTAGAATAACATGATGAAATCTGACCTGCTCCCATATATACAAGGCCCCGTTCTATCCAGGTTTGTCTTCTGGTGTAATCAAGACTCAAGCGGCTCACTTCGTCAAATATTAATCTGAAAGAGGAGAGACAGTGGTTGCAGCTGTTATATACAGTATGCTTGAGAGCTTTTTGTTTGGAGTGTATGGAACAGAGATATTATTCTAATTTGGAAGGTGACCCTGAGAAGGTGGCGGAAACACTTCGAAACGACTGCAAAACAGGACGAAGCAATTAGATACCCACGTTAATTTTGTATTTGAGTTAAAGCCATAGCTGTTTTCCTGCCTGCATAGCTTTGCTGTGTTTATTCAGCATAGCCTGTGCAAGAAAAACAGCACATGAACAATTAAGCCATCAAAAAGTCGGTAGTCCAGAATATATGAGCTGTAGACTGATACATGTTTGATGAAATACGTGTAACCCATGTTAAAATATGACATAAATAAGAATAAATAGTTTAAAAGCTGTATAAATAAGTTTGAAAGTTAAGTGATTCATTTAAAATGTAAGTTAATTCATCAAGAGTTAATTAAAAATGTTAATACAACAATTTAATGTTTAAAATTAAAAGTATGCTGACAGAAAATTCATGTCATTGCCCCTTTAAGGGACTAGTGACACTAGACACAGCACTTCAGTGACGTTGCAGCAGAGGAGAAATCGGAGAGAACGAGCTGTGTTTAATAAGCAGAGGAAAGAGTGAAAAAGTTGATTTTGCAGTTGAAAAACATAACTTACCTGGTCGGGAACTGACGGGGATTTTATGAGAACTAAGCCACACCGGTTTTGGTGAGTTTGAGTTGTTTTCTCGCATTTTGCCGTGTTGTATTTTTTTTCTTTCTTTCTCTGGCGAGAGCTGACATTAAAAACGTAGCTGTTTACAAGGAAATGCTTCGCCATAAACTGTTACCAGTTAATATTTTGGGTTTATGAAAACTGTGAATGTTATAAAAGTGAATGCTTTGTAAATGAAAGATGTGTCTGCGGTGATTGTGTAGAGCGGAGCGTGAGTTAAAAGAGATCAGCTCCGCCGCCATTTAAGGGTGAAAAAGCACCGTAGCAGTAACGTTACAACTCAGAGACTGTGAAACATTCATTTGTGTAATTTGAGGATTTAAAAAGAGACTTATTATTACTTGACCTGTTACACAGGTCAGGTTTTTGCTTGGTTTGAGCTCGGTCGGGCAAGTTGGTCTGCAGTGTTCGCGGGCGGCGCACATGCACAGACAGGATTCAAGATGGCGAGCCAATTTTGGACTTTCAACTCATCTTTTCCAGCCGCATCAGTGAGGCTCTCCACGCGCATGGTGACTCCCTGCGGAGTGGTAGGGGTATCAGAGTGGTTTGAGCTGAACTGGAAACTGATTGAACTATTATTTTTGGACTGAATCGAACTGAAACTCTCCATTGAACTGAATAATTGAACTCACATTTGGACTTGAACTTGAGTTTACGGTGTTATACTTTTATTTTCATATTGAGTTCATATGTTTGAATGTGTTGAAATGCTTGTGGTCCACTTTGGTTGGTTGTGTGTAAAGGTGGAAGGTATTTTCTTACCTGTAAAAGAAAGGGAAAAGAGTTAACTCAGGAAGAAAAATAGGAATTCCAAAATAGGTGCAACCTAGGAAAAGCTGGTCTAACTTAGATTAGCCTGACTAAAATAACTTAGGTGAACTAAAGAACAAAAAGAAAGTGAAATACCTTTTCATTTATTATATTATATTTACCTCAATACCAGAATCTGCAGGAGGTTTTATTTTTTGTTTTTGTTTTTGCGTATTGTATATTCTACGTGTCTTCTGCATTCAGTAAATTGCCGGCCATTTGTATTTAAAGGAACGGTCTCTGGTGTAATTATTTTTTGCTCCCCACTCCTTAGAACCTAGAACTGGTCCAGTGGCGCAGTAAGTGGTGTGATACCGGTGTTACATACGGAAGAGAGTCACTGAAAGGCTTTGTGACCTACTCCTACTTAGGTTGTTGATTTTCACACATGCTTCTTGACATGCTTCAGAAACACAAAGAATGAGTTAGGGATTCAAGCAGCAGTCAGCCATTTTGGCTCCGAAGGGTGATCCTGTGAAGATTTCTTACTAATCATCTCTCTTTTGTCTCACTGTCTTAACAGCTGACCTAGACTGCACAGAAGGTCTCGTATAATGAGGTGTTTCTATTTTCAAGCTGATTCTTTTTTTAACTCGCAAAGTTTGTTCATTCCAGGAGGTAGGAAACAGACCACATGGTCTCACTGCACACCACTGTGCATTTCCTCATTCTGTCTCAGGTATTGTTCTTGAGGCTTAACCTGAATTTGTTGGAATAGTTAACTTAAAAACTCACTTTTGTCACTCCAAATCCAGAGTTTCTTCTTTGGAGCACAAAAGACAATATATCATTTGATAACAGACCAAGATTTAAGTGAAATGAAAATTGAAAATGCTCTCAACTTTTCAGATCTCATTCATGTTTACACATATACTGTAAAACAAACTCAGGGTGTTGCAATTAGTTATAGGACATGTGATAACCTATTACATGTTTGCTGTTTGTTTCATCTTTTATGTCATAGTTCTTGTTTCTTAGTTTACTATTTTCTGTGTTGGTTCTGTATTCTTTTTGTAGTTTTATTTACGACCGGCTTCCTGTGATTGTATTGACTGTATTTTTAATTGGTCTGATCTTCTGTAATGCTGAAGAACTGAGAGAAGATCCAAGTGCAGATGAAGTTTAATAAATAACAATAAAGAAGATAAACAAGATGCACGAACCACAGAACATGGGAACAGAACTCAACAAAAATGATGGAAGGATAAGACCAGGAAACGAAAATTCTTGTTGAACTTCAACAAGTCTAAGAATGGTGAACAAGACACAAGAGACAGAATGTTGACACAGAACATGTTCACCAACATGTTGCATAACCAATGACTTTTGATGTCGTTGGTGTCAAACGTGATTTTTGAACCTGTGGAATCACAGAAGTGATTTGAGAGCTAGTCAATGTTGACCTAAATTTTAGGGCGTAAAGCTTCAGAAGACTTGAAATATAGTACTTACATTTACATACTCTTTTTTTTTTATTTTTGATGCTTAGGCTGTAGTCTATGACTATCCCACATTCTGAAATTAACCCTCACTGTAAGTTTGAGAATGTTATTATGTTTTGTTATAATGTTATTGTTGTTTTATTTCTTATTTGATCACCGTTTACAGAACAAAATATCATAATTCCATTCAGTTTGCAATCTGTCCCTTTGCGCCACCTGGCGGTAGTTTCGTGAACGACTTTAACACGTGACTGACTTGCAGTTAACGCCGTGACCCTGCGGCGGTGGTAAATGCGGCGGTAATAGGCATTTTGTTGGTCCACCTACTGTATAGTACTTTTATGGTACTTTTTCGTCCCCTGGTCACAATGAGTGGCATGAACATTAAGCAAAACGTCTTCTTTTGTGTTGCATGCAAGAAAGAATGTCTCACAGGTTTAGGCGTGACACGACAGATTCAGTCAAATATCACAGCCGTTCAGAAGCGCAGAAGCGCACTGCACTCCCAGAGAAATGGACAAGTTTATAATCTAATATGGTAACACTTTAGTATAGGGACCAATTCTCACTATTAACTAGTTGCTTATTAGCATGCCTATTATTAACATATTGGCTGTTTATTACTACTTATAAAGCACATATTCTGCATGACCATATTCTACATCCCTAATCCTACCCAATACCTAAACTTAACAACTACCTTACTAACTATTAGTAAGAAGCAAATTAGGAGTTTATTGAGGCAAAAGTCATAGTTACTGGTAGGGGTGTAACGATTCATCGATATGGATCGATACGGTGTCTGATGATACGATGCATCGATGCCACGCGTAAAATACCGATATCTGTATTATAAATAGGCAGCTTTATTCTGGCACTGTCCACATTTTCACATAATGTCCATCTATGCGTTGCCGCCAACGCATGCGTTCTCGTTCAAACTCACGTATCAGGACTCAATATAAGGACTGCCCGAAGGCACAAGGTGAGCATAAAAGATGTTCGGGATTGTTGGCGGAACAGTAGAGCGCTGTGTGAAAAGTTTTCCACGCACACATCTGAAGCGCACGCACACAGACAGCTGCGTCTACACTGCGCGAATACTAAATTGGGCTCTCTTCCGCTTTTTTGTGCATGGATGAATAAATACATACAAAATTACATCAAAATGCGCGTTTTGGCGAATATCCTAGTAAACACAGTTGGTTAGGCATTTGTCTTAACGTAAACAGTTGAGAAAGAAAAGGCATGTGTATCAGTATATTAAATCCGTGCTTTCGTTCTTAAAGTGAAAGAAAGCTATTAATAAATCTAATGCTGTCAAAGAAAAATACAAGTGCTCACTGCTCCTGATTAAATAACCTTTGTTATTTATCAAAAATGATTAATCTATATTTAATTTATACAGTGAAGACTATGCAGTTATTTTACATTTGATTATTACATTTCTGTAGCGTGCCTGAAAATTTCTTTTAGACTGAGCTGAAAAACCTGAAAAGCACTGTTTATTGAACTTGTATCTTTGTTCTATTGCATTTATTTTCTGCTATTGCTTGTAATTTGGTTATCTGTAGAAAAGATTTTAGGCACTGAGCCCATAGTAGCAGCCAAAATTGTTTTTCCAATTGTTTATTTTCTTTATTATTAAAAAAAAGTGTAGGCCTATTTTTTTGTTGTGAATGTCCCAATTGAGGTACAGGATGTACCTCAAGGATGTAAATTTTAGATTTATGTTCATGTTATATATTTTGGTTGCATTTGTGAGTTAATAAAAATGTAGATGGTTGTTTAAAATAGGTATATAATATCATAATATTGATATATCGATCGTTATACTCCTGTATCGAATCAAATCGTAATCGTATCGTAGAATTTTTTGAGGTATCGGCAAAATCATATCGCTGGGTATGAGAATCGATATCGTATCGTATCGTGACAAACCATCCGATTTACACCCCTAGTTACTGGTTTGTTAATAGCGAGAATTGGACCTTAAAATAAAGTGTGACCTCTAATTCATAAATATTAAACCTTTTTAACATTATTAAAGCTAAACTGAGTGATTGATACCATCTTTGTCATGGAATACACTTGTTGGTTCACACTGGGTTCACAGTTTTAACGTAGGCCTACATGTTTGCTTTTATTTATTTTCAAGATCTGAGGTAAACTCTGAAAGGTCTGTTGTTGCTCTATGTATGGCTATAAATGTCACACAATATGATATTCAAACTCACATGAGACACATTTAACATTGAATAAAGCACATAATCAGTATCTGAGATAACTTATATCGCGTGTCACGTGTAGATAGGACACAGTGTTTGAATTACACGAGAGTGAGTAAATGTTGACAGAATGTTCATTTATGAGTGACCCTTCAAATTTTTAAAACAATCTTTTCTACAAAAGTTTTGAAACAAGACTGTGACCTAGCCTAAATGAGCAACTGCCTGGCAGTGTAAGAGAAGTAAAATGATAAAACTGACTAACCTTACCTCTAATTTCTCTAAAGATCCAGGCACCCTGCTTATTCTCTGTAGTCATGGTAACGTTGTATCTGACATCAGCTCTTCAAATGAGTATTTTCTGCCTGCTCCTGCCGCATTTATATGGTCACTTGTTTGGTGTACAATGGCCTCAATTGTACAGTCACCTTGATTAAATGCACCACCAAAAAGGGAGTAAGCCCTACTGTTTGAATGGTTTTAAACACAAGAGGGTTTAATGCGTTCCTGTTTATCCATTGCTTCGCAGTTCAGCCTATGGTGCTTATGAGGTCAAAAGCTTTTGCTTATTATTTCCTTTGGAGAGACAAATCAGTCTTTTGCAAGTTTTTCAGCTACAGGCTACAATAAAGAGCAATTAACTTTCTTTGACCTACAGAGGAAAAAAACGCCACACTGATTTTCCTGCTCAAATTCATTTAAATGATTAGATATTTATTTTGTTAACTTCAAATTAGGCTCCATACTAGTGTCGCACAAGCATGCTTTATGTATAGCTCCTCAGATAACCCTGAGGACATTAATTATTAAGTGTCCTGAGATGTTTTCTCTATGATAATGTCAGTAAAGACAGCAGGTTCCTTGGTCTTCTGCAGTTCAGACATGATCTGGCTTGGTGTTTCATTTACGATTAACATCTCATATTAGCTGGCCACCTGGTCCGTGGATAAAGCTGTGCTCCTTTGTTAACTGATTGGTGATTGCTGAGGGTCATTGTTGGCTGTCTGTAAACACGCAGGTTAATGCATCTGTGTTCGTGGTGTCGGCTTTGTGCCACACAATCAGAGCTATGCTGCAGCGCTCAAAAGCTCTCCATTTGAACAGGCACTCCAGCACTGCGCATCACAATGCCGCTGCATAATTCTCCTTCAGAGCATCAGAAAGCTGAGCTTCATTTCCCTGCCCTCTGACTGAAGGCATGCCACCAGGAGCACTTCTTACCATGAACACAGTGTGGAGGAGAAGCCATTTCCTCTCTCGTCTATCGTGGGCACACTCAGTGTGACTGCTGTCATGAAACACGAGTCTTTTTCACCAAAAATAGTGCATTTCATGCAACATTGCATTCCTGATGCAGGTTCATCAATACAGGATTGATTCTAGTGTTGGCCAATATTTACTTAGTTTTTTTCTTTTTGAGATTTTCATCATCAGAAACAAAGATGAAATAAAAAAAATGATCATTATGATAATTCAACTATTTACAGCAGTAAACTGAACCACTTGCTAGTGGCTAATTTAGCTGTAGTGTAATATCCTAACAAAACTGGGTAGAATACTTACAAATTGTAATCCATTACTGGTTCCAAACTACACAACAAAAATTGTAGTTAGTAATGTAATCCATTACATTATACATTTTTGGTAATATAATAAGACTACTTTTTGATTACTTCTGACCTATCTTGTTTATCACATTAATTTAAATAAAGTGCATTAACATTAACATACATCAAGGTTTTCCAAACTGGGGTTTGTGATTTTAATTGTATTATTATTATTATTATTATTATTATAAAAATATGAATAATAGTGAATAATATGTAATCATGTAATCAATAAAAAGTAGCTGTAGCCTGATTACAAGTATTTTAAAATGTAATATAATCTAATTACAGTACTTAATTTTTAGAATCTGATTACGAAATCCATGTTACATGTAATCAGTTACTACCCAGCACTGTATCCTAAACAGTTACCTAAACAGTTACTACTAAAATAGCTAATTAATTAGCTTCAGTATTATTCATCATATGCTTATGTTGATAAATCTTTTATATGTCTGATAAATGTTTAAATTAATAAATGTTTATACACATTCATGAAAAATATAAAATTCTGTACATCATCAACTGAGTTTGTTATTTTGTCTGTTAAAATTATATGCCATTGGTATGAAAATTATATGCAACTGGTTAAAATATATCAATATAATATGATAAAATATTGACTTAACAGTTTGCTCAACTGCAAAGCTCTGCATTTAAAAAAAAAAGTAAATGGAGCATTTTGTCATGATACACCACAACTTGTTGGGAAAAATTCCCAGCTTGTTATGTAGTTAAATGGTGGTAAAGTTAGTAGCATCTGTAATTTTTAGTTAGTTGCTCGTTTGATTTCTGGGTTTCATTTTGCAAAAAATGTGTAAAAATTATATTATATTATATTATATTTTATTATATTATACACTGTGTGCCGAATTATTAGGCAAGTTGATTTTCTGGTCATATTTTTTTTCCTAGAACATTTTACCAATTCCAAACCACATCAATCTTAATAACTACTATTGATTTTGTATTTAATCATTTATAAGTGATATATAATTGTCCATGAAGGCTGAAAGTCAAAAACTCCTTATTTCAGGTGTGCAGAATTATTAGGCAGGTTTTCTTTTACAGATAAAATGAGCCAAAAAAGAGATTGAACTCATCATCAAAAAAGAGATTGAACTTTTTTAATTAAAAAAATAATTAAATGCCCATGAGAATGATGCAATACTAATGCAATAATAGAATTACCAAAGTTAAGGTATGACCATTGGGCAGCGAAATGCTCCTTGGGTCAGCCCAGTAAAAAAAAAAAAAAAAAACAGGTGGAGAAGAAAAAGACACGTTTACTGCAAAAGAATTAAGAATTAATGTGAAGAATTAGATGAGAAACCATCAGGAACCATTTAGTCTCCAGCGCTATCATTTTCCAGAACTGCAACCTTCCTGGAGTTTCTAGAAGTGGAATGTGTCAGGTTCTCAGAGACTTTGCTTGGGTAAAAAATTCTTTAAAATGGCCCTCACTTAATAAAAATATCATGCTGAAGTGTTGTGAAATACATGAAGACTGATTTTTTTTATTTTTTTTGTTTTTTTTTATAGGCTTTATGGACAGATAAGTTGTGAGTGACTCTTGAAGAACCAGCATCACATCTTCTTGTGCAACTGTTTGAAGAATTTATCTTCCAGAATCTGGCAGTAAATTTTGGGAGCTCATTTTAGTTCATCTCCTATCCTGAAAAGTCTGTCTTTTTTTGATTGATTAAAAATGAGCTCCTAAAACTTACTGCCAGATTCTGGAAGATAAATTCTTCAAACAGTGGCCAAGAGGATGTGATGGGTTTTTTCAAGTCCTCAAAAACTCACAACACTTCAGCAGCCTTTCTATTCTTATTAAGTGAGGAGTCCTTTTTTTGAGATATTTTTGAGAAACAAGTCTGAAACCTATTTTTTGTGCACTTGTGGAACTCAGAAAGTACAGTTCTGGAAAATGGGTTTTTTAGGTTCTACAGGGCTAAATGGTTCACATTCAGTTTCTCGCCTTCACCTTATTCTTAATTCTTTGCAGTTAACATGTGTCTTTCTTCTCCACTGTTTTTTCTGACTCTGCTGATCCAATGAGCATTTATTTGCAATGGTCATGCCTAACTTTGCAAAATTCTATTATTGCGTGGTGTACATCCTCCTCATGAACATTTAACAGTACCCGGCTTTTCAGTCTGAGTTTTGCGTCTCTTTTTTTTTTGAGCTCATTTTATCTATATATAAAAACCGGCACACCTGAATATAAGAGTTTTCCAGCCTTTTCATGGACAATTATATCACTTGTCTGTGTTAAATAATAATAGTAGTTATTAAGACTGATGTGGTTTGGAACTGGTAAAATGTTCTTGGAAAAAAATATGACCAGAATATCAACTTGCATAATAATTTGGCACACAGTGTATTATTTTATATTATATTGTGTTACTTGTGAAACAGTGATTCAGTGAGTTAATATTTTATTATATTATTTTATATTATATTGTGTTACTTGTGAAACAGTGATTCAGTGAGTTAATTCAGTAAAGGATTCATCTTTAACTTGTCGTTTTGAATGATTCATTTAAAGAACCTGTCATGTTTTATCATTTTTTGCTTGCAGCTTGTGAGAATCACTCAACAGAAAGATGTTTTCTTGCCAGTATTTTGCTGTACACTGTCTCTTGATGTCATCACATTCAATTCAAACTCATTCACAGTTCAGGTACTATAAATGTGATGCCTTTTGCTGTGGGAAACACTGACCCGTGCCTTTGTGTGCCCCTCTCTCTTCAAATTGTTCATATGTCTGTGCCTTTACTGTGCTTTACATCTGAGGATTGTCATGAGGATATTAACAGTATGAGTACAACAATTGTCTAGACGTGGAGCGATCGTGCAGCTGATTAAATGGAGTTATGTTGGACAGAGGCAGGACATTGTTGTCACAAGACTCCAAATAATGTAAGTCTCAGAGCAGACTTTAATATGACCATGTCAGTCAGCCGTCCACCCTTTGCTCTGCTGCGTGTCCAAGAGCAGTCAGGTTGATGAATGGCTCCCATTACTCTGAGCATTATGGGCTGGAGTAGATGGGTGGGTATTTGGGCCTTGAGCAAGAGGAGTATTTTACCCCGACCATAGAAGTGAGATCTCTTGTCTCATAGAATGACCAGCACATGTTCCATAGTCGCCATTTTCCCATCGGAAGCCGCAGCATCATTAAATCCCGCCGGAGAAACTAGGCTCCATCAGACATCTCACTGATTTCATGCATGAGGATCTGCTGTATGTATATCGTCGCTCGCAAAACATTTTTCTCTTCTCGTTTGGGATGTTTAATGGCCTCAGCCATGGCACCAGGCGTAATGACAAATAAATGAAACGGTATGAGCGTTTAGGGTGAGGCTCAGGCTTGAAAATGGGATTTCTGTGCAGACAGGGAGTGGTAGTCTAAGTAATAACATGTCGCCAGCAGAGCCATGGATCAACAGCACGTTAGCTGTCAACAAGAAGCAGGAACTTACAAGTTTTGGGTTACTCAGGGTCTCTGTAATGCATCTCTTTGTGGCAGCTGGGAAGATAATTCAGTTGTGTTCACAACTCTTGGCACCTTCAGCCCCAAAAGTGCTCTGGAAATCGCCTTCTCTAGAAGGAATTAATGTATGAACGTACTGTATTAATCATGGAGTTATCCACTGACTGCATTTCATTTTATCACGTTTGCTTAAATTACCGCTTTGGAGGAAGAGATTTCCGTCTGAAGGGCAGTTTTTTAGGCCATGGGACAGCTTTAGGACAGTACTGCAAAGAAAGGGCTTTTGGGAAAGGAACTAGATGGTGTTCCACTTAGAGAAACTCTAGAGGGCCGAACACAGGCTCAGAGCTGGCCCGTGTTCATCCCTGACTACGTTCTGCCTTTTATCCTGGCCTGATGCTGTACCGAGCGCCACATCACCACAGTTATCCAAAATGGCAGTAATTACCCCCGCCTCCCCTCCCTGGCTCTCCAGAGGAGACATCCTGGGGAGAATGGAGGACCTCAGGCCAAGAAATAATTAACTTGATAATGGCCTTCCTTTCCACAGCCATCCTTCTTGCTCTGTCTCTTTCCACATTTCCACCAATTACAAAGATTTATTGTTTTAAACCTCCTTTGGAGCAGTATACTAATAGCTCTCTTTACTGTTTGTTTGTATACAGTGTCATTCATCTTCATTCATCTTCAGGTGGGAACCTTTGATAATCTCAGAGTCTGAAAATACCTTGATGTCACAGTGATGCAACTTGCTTGATGCCTCGAGCACAGCTTCTTCTGGAGGTGATAGATTGGGGGAATTTTTAATGCATTTTGTCATTTTTCATCCCTCAACCAAGCCGCTTTGTACCGAGGCCCCCTGACAACCCCAAACCACTAATAATGGTTCAGTGCACTCAAAACAATATGGCTTTTACAGTTCACAACCAATATGGGCTGAACCGGAGATGTTTAGTTTCCAGTCTTCTGGAAAAGATGGCAGTAATTCAACACTAGTCTTGGCATAGCCGCCTCAAGCACTACCACCAAAGTTCACGAGTGTGTCATGTTCATGCTTATGCTGCTACATTACATGTGCGGTGGTTGATTCACTCGGTAGTGCCAGGTTTTTACCAACAGAGAGCAAAAAACAAAGGTCGCTAAGTATTTTAAAATATTAGAATGTATATATATATATATATATATATATATATATATACACACATACAGTGCCCCCCACTAATATTGGCACCCTTGGTAAATCTGAGCAAAGGTGGCTGTGAAAATAAATCTGCATTGTTTATCCTTTTGATCTTTCATTCAAAAAATTCACAAAATTCTAACCTATCATTGAAGTAAAAGAATTGAAAGTGGGGGGAAAATCTCATTGTGAAATAAATGCTTTCTCTAGTTCATATTGGCCACAATTATTGGCACCCAATTATTGCAACGTCCTTTTCCCAAGATAGCAGCCCTGAGTTTTCTCCTGTAATTCCTGAAGAGTTTGGAGAACACTTGATAAGAGATCAGAGACCATTCCTTTTTGCAGAATCTCTCCAGATCCTTCAGATTCACAGCTCCATGTTGGTGCTTCTCCTCTTCAGTTCACCTCACTCATTTTCTGTAGGGTTCAAGTCAGAGGATTGGGACAGCCATGGCAAAAGCTTCATTTTGTGCTCAGTGACCCATTTTTGTGTTGATTTTGAAGTTTGTTTTGGATTACTGTAGGGTTGTGCTGATAGACGATAGTATCGTGTATCGACGATAGAGATATCGCCTGTGGCTGATGCCTTTGACGATAGTAAGAAGATTATTATTATTATTATTATTATTATTATTATTATTAGGCTAGAAATAGTATCTAAATAATATTAGGACTTATTTGTTCCATTACATTTCTTTTTTCGCGTTTTTACAGTGTTGCACATTATAACCAATCATGCACGTTTCCGTTGAGTTTATGAATGCAGCGGCCAATCAGAGGCATTCAGATGAGTCATTGCTGAAACAGCGGAGTTCCGTTGTTAAGCATGCGCTGACTGAATTCTGACTCGCGAATTCTCTCATCATAAACAAGAAAGTGCAGATGTGCTGCGATGTATGTATAAGAGATTTATTCATCATACAGTGTAGATAGCTTCACTGATTTTAACGGGAGTGTTTTTTAAAGTGCATAAACTTGCGCTAGACTGAGTCAGTAATGATGTTCTTTGATAATGTAAATGTTCTTTGCCCATTTTCTGTAGCTGCTTTTTGAATAACAGGAAATGTAAGCATTATAATTAGTAACTTATTATGTTTCTATTAAATTGTCATCATGTTAAATACAAATTCAGTCATTAAAAACATTAGGCTGTTTTTAGCCTTACGCTGGAGTTGGTTCACTTTTGGCAATGAAACAAACAAGTAAATAAATAATTAAATTAATTAGCACGATAATATCGTGTATCGGCGATCTCACAGTCTGACGACATGAAAATTGAGCATATCGCCCAACACTATATTACTGTCCTGATGGAACATCCAACCACAGCCCATTATAAGATTTCTAACAGAGGCAGTCAGCTTTAGATTTTTTATCTGTTGATATTTGAGAGAATCCATGATGCCATGCATCTGAACAAGATGTCCAGGACCTCCGGCAGAAAAACAGGCCAGCAACATTAAAGATCCAGTAGTATATTTAATCGTGGGCATGGGGTACTTTTTATCCCTGTTTGTACCAAACCTTTTTTTAGTTTCATCTGACTATAGAAGCCAGTGTCATTTGAAGTTCCAGTCGTGTCTGACAACTGAATATGCTGGATTTTGTTTTTGGATGAGCGAGGAGAATTTTTCTTGAAACCCTCCTGAACAATATGTGGTGATGTAGGGGCTGTTTGATATATGTATATATATATATATATATTTTTAGGCTTTCTGACTCCAAGACTCAACTAATCTATGCAATTCTCCAGCTGTGATCCTTTGAGAGTCTTTGGCCACTCAAACTCTCCTCCTCTCCTCACCGTGCATTAGGACGATATAGACACGTCCTCTTCCAGGCAGATTTCTAACATCTTTAGTTGATTGGAACCTCTAAATTATTGGCCTGATTATTGCCCTCAATGCTTTAGCTTTTGTCTTACAGCAACTTTCTATTTTGTGATAGAAAGAACAGAACTTTCTATTAGAACTTTATTGTTTGGTTTTACTCCTTGTGATGGATGATTAAGGGAATTTGGACTTTGTTTTCTTTATATTTATAATCCTTTGGAACAGGAAGTCATAGCTGGACAATTTCATGCTCCTAGTCTCCCTGGTATGCTAAAAAAAATGTAAATATGAATGGGAATATACTTCAGAAATATTTTACTCATAAGAATTTCCAGGGGTGCCAATAATTGTGGCCAACATGCATTGGAGAAAAACATTTATTTTATCATGAGATTTTCTCCCCGCTTTCAATTGTTTTACTTCAATGATAGGTTAGAATTTTGTGAATTTTTTGAATGAAAGATCAAAAGGATAAACAATGCAGATTTATTTTCACAGCCACCTTTGCTCAGATTTACCAAGGGTACCAATATTATTGGAGGGCACTGTATATATATATATATATATATATATATATATGGTGCAACTCCAAAATGTAATGTATTTATTAATTAATAATTCATGATATGTGTAAAAAATACTTTTTACCTTGAAGAGTACATTTAAAAACATTTTTAAAAATAATGATTAAGATGTGTACAATCAATGAATTCAAGATGTAAGGAAATGTAAGCTTTTGGAATGTTCTACTCTATGATGTAATTGTGTGGATAAGCACCGCCTCCACAGAAGAAGATCAACATCACTGCCTGTTTAGCCCTGCCCACTGATTCACGCATGTAGTGTTTACAGGAGAGGCGAACGTGCAGGTCTAGAAACCAAACGATAAAGATTGCTCCCAATACAAGAAGACACTGTGCAGTGACAAGTTGTGGAAAAACAGTGTTTGTGTTGCCTCATTCCAATGTTAGGAAAGAGTGAATGAACTTTATTTTTAATGAAGATCCAGACAGCGTCAGTAAGAAGTTGGTCCTTTGTTCACCTCATTTTATCGCGGATTCGTATATAAACAAGGCACAATTCGACCCGGGATTTTCAAAAAGATTGAAACTAAAAGACGACGATGTGCCGACTATATTGGATCTGATAGTAATGTCGCAACACAAGTGTAAGTAACTGTTTTTATTAGGTGGTCACCATTGCTTTGTCTCTTGTTACAGATTGTTTGATATGTATTAAGTTAAATTTATGTGTTTTTGACCTAAATCAAAGCGGCGTCCTTCTATGAGGAATGTACGCTGTCAAACATACACAACAGCCAATCATAGCAGTGGGTGTTTACTTCCAAGTCTACAATCTGCCATGTCTATTCAAACAAAGCGTTCTGATAAGGGGGGTTAAAAACAGGGCAGAAAATAGCGTATTACCTCTAAATTATGATGTTTTTTAATGTAAAAATCTTGATAACATAAGTGGACCTCAGAGAACGGTACAAAATAAAAAAACAGATGCAGTTCATGACGACCCCTTTAAATTTTTTCTGAAAATTGCATGAATTTTTCTGTACTATCAAATCAGTATGAAACCAACATGAATACATGAGTACATCTGGCACATTTTTTCAACGTTCCTTTTCTAAAACTTGGACGTTCTTACTTGTCATTGATCCGTTTGAACCAATTTCTGAATCATAGTCAGGTTGGAGAATGAGTGTTTGCAGACAAACAAGACACAAAAAATGTTCAATTTTAGCAGGGCAACTAGCTTTGCTCTTGTGTTGTGTACTTGGCATTAGTCAATCAGTGCACCCTCTCAGCTACTCCACCGTGTTATCTTGCAAAACCGGGGTACTTGGTTCAGTTTCGTGTGACATAAAGGTGTGGAAATCTCAAGCAAAAATTCCCACAGCAAGCATAGTGCTGGTTTGCAGTCACAAATGTCCAAAAGCCCAAGCCACTTGTTTTGGGGTCTTAAAAATCGAGGTGGATTAATGCGCGTGAGTGGAGCTGGATGGATCCCTGAGCCCAGTGAAGAGGAACAAATGCACAGGGCTGCTTTTGCCCTCATGCCTGTGTGCACTAGATGCAATGGTAAATTCAGCCCGTGGCTTTTGGACAGGAACACCGTACATGACCCTAATTGTCAGCGCTTTAATCTCCCTATACTTGCTGCATCCAGACATAAGGTAATTTAGGACTCTTAAGGAATTATTGCTAGAATGGCTTTAACTATATTGCCTTATTTTATGATAAACATCAAAGATAAATTGCACAATATCTATGAACAAAGAATCTGTAATAGCAGTGCTATGAATAATAGCCTTATTTTGAAATTGCAACCATTTGAACCATGTTTCCTGTTTTAGAAGTCTTTCTGTGAAAGACATCTTGGCTGTAGTTTGATTTGGGTGATGACACTGGTGGCGAGTGGGATTAGGCCGGTCCCTGCTTTGGAGGGAGCATAACAACAAGCATCTGCATGAGTGCCGTGCTGATCTATTCCAGCTGTATGCTTTTAAACAATGAAATTGAACATAATGGCAGAGTTGATTTAATTTCTCATGTTGAACTCTTGAGATGCAATGCTGAGAGTTTGAAAAGGGCATCGTAAGGACAAATAGGAAGGGGAAACATTTTGGAGGGGCTTGGCGTTCTTGGCATAGGCGTAGCTTGACATTTGAGCTTGTGGGGGCCAAACCAAGCCAGTCGATTTGGTCAGTCAAACTTTTAAATTCATTTTAGCATTTCTGTAGTAAACATACAAATTCACACTCCGTGTACCATTTTTACTACGATTACATTGAGCAGCAGCAAAAGCATGAGGTTGCCATGTCAACCAGATACATTGAACGTGATTTACTTGTAAAGGCTGTGCTGTCTATTTTTGCTGTGCTAGCAATAAACATGTCAAATATAATGTACTATAAACATGTTTGTTAACAGAATCGCAAAGTAGGCTTTAAGCAAATCAACATGTAAATTACCAACTGCTTTAAAACAGATGTCTGTTGGACAGGGGATTCAAGTTAAACACACAAAAGCAGGCACACATTTTGTAACGTTAAATCTTAAGTCTTACTGAAAATGGCCGATTAAGTAGTTTATATTCTGAAATCTATTTCTAGGTTTTGTTCTGTGTGCATTAAATTACATTTGGATGTAAATGGTCCTTTTCCTGATATGCGGATCACCTTTATGAGATTGTCCGGGTCTGGAGTCATCAAGCATCGGCATCTTCATCTGACTTTAATTTGGTTTGGTCGAGATTCCTCTGCAGTTGTTATATGTTGTAAAAAACGTTAAATATTCATATGCGTCATGCAACAGGCAAGCAGTATAGGCTATTTTCCGCCAAAATGCAGATTTGTCACGCACAACTTCTTATACAAATGAGATTGGGGAAGCCATTAGTAAGTTTGATTATATTTATTAATTTATCTACAAAATAACAGTTTTAAATATATCAAAATAACAACATTATGTGCATATTTACCTTTGAGTTGAAAACATTATTAATTAACAAATATTTAGTAAAATCTTTCAGTCGTTAGGGAGTTAGAGTTAGGTTAGCCCCCCTGGTCCCCCCCGCAAGCTCCGCCTATGGATCTTGGGTAATCACTTTTAGCGCTAAGCGTAACCTTATATTATGTAGTATTAAGTAAACATATTCTTTTATAATTCTCCTGGCTATTTTGCCATGTATGTCTTTACCATTTTATTTGCATAAATACAGTAACGAACTATATTGTATTTTGATATTATATAGAGAAAGAGAGAGATAGTTAACAAGTGAGTGATTTTATACACAGCAAACGTCTAATACGTCAACCTATGAACGTCAGACTGCAGACTTTTATCTTTGTTTTATTCCAGGAAGTGGTTTTATGAACACTGGAAAAGCTAAAAGCAGAAAGGATGTTCAAACAGAACTCCATAACTAGAGAAAGTTTCAGACAAGTATTCAGCTACCTGATCTCATGACAAAAATTTACCTGTGGGAACTTTTTCACAAGACGCGAATATATACCAATAAGTACATATCACTGCAGTTTCCCACAGAAATGTACACTAGAGGTGGTAAAACATCGAGCACTTGTAATCATTTTCATACACAGTTATGATTACAGCTCCATATGTTTCACTTTCCGGACATAACAAGCTTGTTCAGTAGCTCAGCCGCCACGGAATTGGGCTTAGGATGCAGAATCCTTGGGTGAAAAACATGACTCATGATGAAAGAGCTGAAAGATGAGAGATGGAAAAACAAGCTAAAATGGCATGATTGTGTTTTTACATGCTTTTGTTCATACTTTCGGGTAGGTTTAGGTGTAGTGCAGATGGTACGTTATTTTATCATGGAGTCATGGAGCATTAGAGTTATGGCTCTGCTCAACAGAGATTTCAAGTCAGAACTGCGGAGACACCTACAAAACCAACCTCACATAAAACACACCATATGTACATTCATTTGTTCCAGTGAGAAAAAAAAAGAACACTCTTTTAGTGCCACTCAGTGGACATTTCACGCCGAATATGTCATGAAATGTACGTATTTCGCATCTTGCGAAAAATTTTCCACAGGTATGTTTACGATTTTTTCAGTGACCATTGATTAGATAACAGGCCAATTAAAGACCGTTAGAATCAGCAGAGGGAGAAAGGGTTAGTGATTGAAGAAGGAAAATCAAATATGGTGTGTCATTGATGTGCAGGCTACCAAATGAAAAGTGACAAAACTGTTTTCAAAAGAATTTCTTATTCTTTCAGTTGTATGTGCATGCACTTTTGGTCATTTTGTGCGTGCCGTTAAGCCTCTTTATAAGGAGCAGACTGTATGAGACATTCTGCTCCTCATTTGCTCTCTCTCTCTTTATCGCCCTCTCTCTCTCTCTCTCTCTCTCTCTCTCTCTCTCTCTTTCCCAGTACCGAAGTCTTCAGGTTGCATACTTGGTTGCAGTAATTTGCCATTGACTGGCGACAGGTGCAGCTGCTGCCGTTGCCACTGTTAACAAGCCGTTTCATCATGGTTAGCTTGCCGTGATTATCCCTTGTTGTTGCCACAATACCACGGGTGGCCATTTTATGATGCTGAAGATGTCAAAGGAAATAGTTTCATTAATAATCCTTAGCCTACTGTCCTTTCCGAGTCATTTGCTTCTGCAATTGCAAATTTATGTGTCCTCTTCTATTTTATTTTCCATCAGATACATGCAGATTAATGAGCAAATCAAGCTAGTAAATGATCTGACTAAAACATGTTTGTTTACAGTTTTGTTCATAGAGATGCGGTTAAAGACATAATATGTAAATTATACCAGTTGTCCTAATTAGTAATGTTTCCATAAATAACCAGTTTGTTATAGCTCAGTATTTCCCGAGGGAACTGGTTGCTTCTAGAAGGATATATTTGGTGTATTCAACAAACAGGCTCTGAATCTACACATAATCGGTGCTTCAGAGGTTGAGATTTGGCTTTATGTGTTTTCCTCCTGGTCTACTGGAGGTCTAGAGTCTGGTCACAGGAGAGATGGTGTGTCAACAGCAGTAAGTCTTGTGGTCACTGTGCTGGGCTGAGTTATCATGCTAATGGCTCGACTGACAGGACTTTGGGGCTCAGTCCTATAAACACAGACTTGCCCTCTGCCATACTCTCGTTGAGCAGCGGGCCCAAGAGGATTGTTTGATTCTGGGTCCAAAATTGACCCAGACAGTTAAAGGAATGTTCTAGATACAGTCTGCAGCATTTGTGGAATACACAGTTAACTACACTAAATATTTTTTACCCAGGTACTTATAATGAAAGTAAATGGGACAACGCAAGTATCAGGTAATGTACAGTTACTGTGTCATTATTGCAAAGTAATCCTACACTGTAAAAAAAATTCCGTAAAATTTACGGTAAAAAACTGGCAGCTGTGGTTGCCGGAATTCTACCGTAAAATAGGTAGCTGCGTTTTAAGTTCTGGTTTAATTTAAATTTACAGTTTAAATACATCATTCTTTAACACTGATATAATGTTAATATACCAACCTACTGAAGTACTGAAATCTGTTTTGTACCTTTGAAATACACTGATAACCACCAAATGCAAGTGGTGATGAGAAAGTCACATGATGAACCAAAGCCCATCACAAGCAGCTTTTAAATAATAGCATATATAGAAGGTGCACAGTGTCATTCACACAAGCTCTAAACACCATCATGGTGAGACTCATTAAACTGAAATATGCTATAAAGATTAATTTAACAACATTAGATGTAACATACAACCCTAATAAACATAACTGCTAAGAAAAAACTAAGAAGAAACATAGTTATTTCAAAGAAAAAACGTCAAATTCAAACAGAATTTGAAATGCAACGCAGGGAATTCTGGGAACGTCAGTTTACGGTTTTCCCTGTAAATTTTACAGAAACTTACCGTTAACCATTTAACAGGTTTTTACTGTAGCATTTTCACAGTTTTTTACCGTTAAAATCACGATCGTTTTTTACAGTGTAGAAAAGTAGATTTTGTTCTGGAAATGAAGCAGAGTGGGACGATATAAAAATTAAGTGGTATATTTTATAATAATTACAGCTGACTCTACGTTTTCCCACCTTCCCACTCTTTACCCTGAAGGAAATGCATAAATACATGGACATGAAATTTAGATTTTGAGATGGACCAGTGAATTTTGATCAGTTTGAGACAGTTTGAGTAAGAGACTGTGGCAAGGCAGAACATGAGCAAAAACACAAGCTTCCCAAATGAGTGCTAGTATTGTAATCATTAATTTCAACTATTAAAAATCATTTACGGTATTAAAAATAAAGCTCAAATAAAATGAAATGTAATTATTAGAAGAAAAACTTAGATGTAAACTTGAAAGGTTGAACCTTGAAACTCACCTAAAAGGTTTAATTTGAAGTGTTAAAATTAATAAAATTAAAATGAAAAACAAAGTAATGCTAAATATGTAATATGGTAACACTTTAGAATATGGAACAATTCTCACTGTTAACTAGTTGCCATGCCTATTAATAACATATTGGCTGTATTTTTAAAGCACATATTCAGCATGACCATGTTCTACATCCCTAATCTTACCCAGTACTTAAACTTAACAACTACCTTACTAACTATTACTAAGCAACAAATTAGGAGTTTATTGAGGCAAAAGTCATAGCTAATGGTTTGTTAATAGAGAGAAGTGGACCTTAAAAAAAAGTGTGACCTATAATATAATATAATATAATGTAATATAATATAATATAAAAAAAAAAAAAATCACACTTTAGATTGAGGACCAATTCTCGCTGTTAACTGACTATTAACTACTCAAACTTTTGCCTCAGTAAACTCCTAATTTTCTATTTATTAATAGTTAGTAAGGTAGTTATTGAGTTTAGGTATGTGATAGGATTAATAGATTTAAAATATGGTCATGCTAAATAAGGTATTAATATGTATTAATAAACAGCCAGTATGCTAATATGTATGCTAATAAGCAACTAGTTAATAGTGAGGGTTGGTCCCTATACTAAAGTGTTACCAAAAATACTGACTCTAACCAGTGTTATTTGTAGTGTATTTGACTGCTGAAATCTGCTAATGATTTTTTTTTGTGATGATCAACATTGCAGGTATGCCATTATATTATGCTGTTGAAACCCAGAATATTCCTTACATACATCAGTTACTATAAATCCAATTCTGTTATGTTGTTAAAAATGTTTTAGTTTAATTTAAGTTTAATGTGTGTGTTTTTAACAAGTTTAGTGATAAGATATATTCATTAAAATAGTTTGCGATGATGTGGTGGTGGTGGCCTATTGTTGTCAAGTCTCTCAGTCTGGCACCAGCTCTGTGAAATCCAAAATTAAGCCCTCAAACATCACCTCTGAATGCTGATTAATAGCATCACGATTGTAGCAGCCGATCCGTGCTATATCTATCAATGCCGGCCTTGCTTTCGCCTTCATTTAGCGTTCAAAGTGAGGACTGCGTTTCCATGACAACATGGCCAAAGCCTGCTCTGCAGATCGTGGATGTGCGCCTTATAAGGCAAACGACCACGTTGTGATTGTTGGAATTCAAAGGTGCATTGATTTCAGTGCAGAATGTGTTTCAGTCACATGAGCACCACAATTTCATGGTCAATTACCTCACATTTCATTCAGCGTGAATGTTCAGGAATGGTATTTGTAGCTAGAGCTTCATTACTGACTGAATGATCATGGGTTTGGTTGAAGACAACAGTCTTGGTCAGTAAGTTGAAATGAAGCTTAAATTGACTGTTGAGGATGATGATGCGTCTAGTTAAATGTTGTCACAGTGATTCATTTTCACAGTAGTCCTTAATTGGTTGAGGTGTTTATCCGTCTGTCACTTATTACAGCATATTTCACTCCATAAAACTTTCATAGCATTCTCTTGTTGGAGAACAGACAATTTTTGGTTAAACAAGAAGAAAAGGCCTTATTTTTTGCACTCAGTGTTTTGGTGGTTACTGATGACCAGAATGAAGTGAATATGGAGGGAATATGCAAATGAGATCTTTTAAAAGCCTGCTGTTTTATTCAGCATTATGAACAGCGTCACTTCAATCGACTCGCCCTGCAGTGCCTCATCTCATATTCCTGCTCTTCATACGCCACAGTCTATTTTCAACATCTCTATTTCTGACGCTGAAGCTCACTGGCTAGTGAGCACTACCAAATATGATGGGGTGTCAGAAATAGAGATGTACTGCTTGTATAAGAATGTCTGTTGTATCATCATTGGTTGTGGGCCAAAAATAGCCTTCACATAAATGCTCAAAGGCATACTGGAAACAGAAGCGTCTTGCTCGTTCAACCCGATGGGTCACATGACACATCCAATTTTTGAACAGCAGATTTGGAGCACAACTTTGGGCTTTGATGATTAAGTTGTGTAATTATTTTAGGTAAAAAAGAAAAAAAAGTGTTTGTCTAAAGTCTCTAAATTTGGCCAGTCTAATCGAGTTGCTGTTTGTTTCCACCTAAAAATTCAGTCATCATTTATTTAATGTCATTCCAAATCTATTATTTTTTGAGTTATTTTCTGTGGAACAAAAATGTCGTTATCATCAAATCATCATCATCATCATCATATCAAAGCTGTTCATTTCCAGCTGTCAGGTGATATTTTGCTTGGTTTATTAAAAATAACTGCATAGTGAGTAAAATAATATGTCAATGTCTATTTATATGTACTTATATAAGCATAAACATAGATATATTTAAATGTATGTTTATAATATTATCAATACTTAAAATTACACACATATATATATATATATATATATTAGGGGTGTGCAGCGGAGCCATTATTTGTATCTGTATCTGTATCTGTGACAATCTCAAAATTATTTGTATCTGTATCTGTATTCGGATAGATCCGGAAGTGGGTGTGGCTTAAACCGGAAGTTCATCAGATTACATGAAAATACCATTTTAAATTCAAATCTGTTGGATTCGTAGTTTTCATTTAACAAATATGTCTTGTATAACTAAAGAAAGTATTATTTTTTATTAAAATTATAACTTTGTAAATATCTTCTATTTAAAACTTTATCAAAAAAGAAAAATAACTTGATTCTTCCTATTTTCCAGTGAAACTTTGTGTACAAATTTGACAAGAGACAAGCATCCACAGTCTTAAATAAGAGCACTAGTAGAAAAAAAGAAGGTGGAAAAAAAAAATAGAAATGGAAAGAAAGTGTTCAGTAGCCTACTCATAGCAAAATGACAATAAAGCTCGCTTGAATTTTAAGTCACTTATATCATGTGTTGCTGGAGTCTGTGATCGAGTTTTTTTTTATCAACAGAGCGCAACAAATCATTTGAACCCTCCAAAAGCCTTGATCAAACATCGCTTTTCTTCGTCTTGTATGATTAAACGTAATGCCATCCACGAAAAGGGCTAATGTAATGTGTTTTTACAGTTGGATTTCGAAAAGGTTTGAAGTTAGGACCGTTTTTAGGATATTTTTTGTCGAGTTGATATAACTCCAGACAAAGCTCTGACTTCTGAGAGAGGCGCATAGGCGGCTATTGATTTGCGCTCATTTCATTCATATAGGCTAGTTTACACTCATTCACTTTACACATCCAGGCCCATAGCCAGCTATGAGGTCCAGACCTCCGTAAATGTTTCATGTTCAAAAATAAAATTAGAAAACATATGAAAAATGATTTAAAATCATGTCGCTGAATAAATTCACGTGGCTGACTCGCAGCAGCTGCGAAACGCAGGAGTGAAGGAGCTTGGCGCAAGTGCAGCCTCCGCTCCACCATGTTGCCAGATCTAGTTAATATAAGCGTCGCTGGACTTGTTTTAATACTTAATGTAACAGCGTTAATAAAGTAATTAGGGCATTAATAAAGTGGGAAGATGAAGGTTGAGGTTAGAGATTCTGTATCCTATTTGCAAAATACAAGATTTAAACTTATTTTGGCACATTTTTCAGGATATTGGTTGTGTTTGTTTTTTGTAGCAATACCTGGCAACCCTTCTTCACCAGCACTGACAGGCAGCAATCAAAAAAGGAGCACGCGGATAGTTTATTGCTGAGGAGACCACATTCATTAGACAAACACAATGATCACCATGTTATTATCTGTACGAAACTGTGTCAAATGCTATCAAAGCAGTACTAGCCATTATTATTGCGCAAATCTTAACAACTGCAGACCTCACTAATGTAGTGCTGTTCCAGCAAACATGTGATTGTGTCTGCCGAATATTTTTTCTGTTATTCGGATAAATCCATTATTCGTTTTGAAGCCATTATCCGTGCCTTTCCGAATAAGGTATTCGGCTTCGGGCACATCCCTAATATATATATATATATATATATATATATATATATATATATATACATAATTTGTTTTATTTTTATTTTATTAAATATAAATATATAATTATTATTATATATATTAATAACAATTTTATATATTATTAATATATATATATATATATATATATATATATTAATAATACTTTTTTTCTGAGCTTTCATTTATTTATTTATTAAATAAGAATATCAACAACATTAAACTTTTGCTATATTGCCATTGCTGTATTAAATCTCAAAACTAAGTGTGTTCTTTGGTTAAAACAAGACAAGAAGGCACTTTAGCAAGCAAGGTCAAAAGGCAAGAGGAAATTCTTGACCGGGTCACTGTGTGCAGTGTTGAGACATTTCTGGTTACGACTAGGATTGAGTCAGGTCAAGCCGACTGCTGTTAATTGACCTTCGGAAGTGTTTACCAGGGACTGAAATATCATTACCAACATCAGAACATCAAAGATAAAACAGTTAGAGGCTCACATCACAATCAATAGCCCTGCTACATCTTTTCTTTCCTTCAGCACTTCTACAGAGCCAAGAGCGTTGCCATAGTGATATGAAATGGGTGCATAGTGCCGCAGCAGTCGGGCTCTCCTGTACATCACATTCAGTGTTTTCACATTCAGAAATTCCAGGTCCATGTTTTTTTCTTGTTCCCATTTCCCTCTTCCTTTACACCATATTATGAAAGAAACATGCGATAGATTTTTGGTTGTGCAATATGGTTGTACATGAGGAATATAAATGAAGAAAAAGCTCTCAGGGTTTCTAAGTGAATGAATTGATTGCAAGTACACCTGCTGATGTCACTATGATTGACATGTATATTTATAGACTTTTCTGACTTAATTTTTCTCCCTTTTTCTCTCGTCAGTGTGACAACGCAAAGGGATTGCGGGCCTTCTTTGATGCAATCTGCTACGGTCCAAAACATTTGATGATCTTTGGGGGAGTGTGTCCGTCAGTGACTTCGATCATCGCCGAATCGTTAGAGGGGTGGAACCTCGTGCAGGTTTGTATCTGCTTCATAAAACCATGATTAGCCATTTGCATAATCATGAACAATTCTCTTTTCCCTTCAAAATGCCATGTTTACATGAGAGGGTTCTCATACTTGAAGAATTCATGGCACATATTTGCGCTAATGACTTCCTCTGTGACGTAAATTAATACTAGTATCTTTAATCAAAAGGTTGGCAAAGCAGGGCCAGAAACGTAATCCCAATGCTGATAAAAACTGGAAAAATGAGTAAAATTCCCAAAGACCTCTGTCTTAAGCAGACCCGAGGGGGTGTTTAGTGTGTTAATACTGTGATTTTAACAGGAAGTTAACGTTGGGTTACTCTAAGCCTATCTTGTTTGCAATATCCAGTGATATCTCTAATCTGTGTATTAGCGCATCACCGACAAAAGTAGTTGCCGTCGGCACACATGGCTCGAGGAAGTAATGTAGTTAAAATCTCTCTGATGTGAGGCATGGTGGACTATAAAGGAATTCCACTGAGGAATCTCCTCTGGGCTCCTACGCTTTCACTTTTGTTTTGGCAGATGTGTGGTCAGTCTCGAAGCCAGCTGACATTTCACCAAGAGAACCTGGCAATTTTCCAACACTTTTCCGCTAAAATGGCTGGTTATAGAGGAATAGAAATTTGTGTGTGTCGTTCCAAGTCGAAAATATGGACAAAAAGCCAAAAAAGCTGATAAAGGGTATCCTTAAAACAAGGATATCCATTATTTTATTATTGTTTTCCCCCAAGGTCCACATAATGCTAGAAATTAGAATTATGTATTTTGCTCTAAACAGTATCTTTCTATGACAATTTTTTTCCCTTCTCTTAGAATTAAACATGCAGTTTTTTAGCTTTTTGCTGACCCATGCTAACCAGCCAACAACCAACCCTGAATAAGTTTTTAGTGCATCTTATATTTGAACAATTTAACAAATATGAATTTTTGAGTTCTTATTTTCATAGTATCATGAACTCATTTACTGTATCCTAAAAGATCAAAGAAAGTTGATTGCTCATGATAATTTTCCTGTGCATCAGATTGGTGTAATAACACATTAAACACAGTAAAACACATTAAAATAACACATTGAACAAAATTTGAATACACTATCAAATATCTCAGAAAAAAAGGTACAAAAGCTGTCACTGAGGTGATACCTTTTCAAAAGGTCCACCTTATTAAAGTGAATATTATTACCTTAAAGATACATATCAGTACCTCAAATGTATTAGTACCTTGATAGTGTATACGTGATACTTACTAGTTAAGATTTAAGGACCAGATTTACTAAACAAGGCACATTAGCATTAGAGCGCAAGTTCATAAAAGCGCCGATGGGAGGGGGAAATTCCGTGTGTGAATTAGTGATGGGAAGTTCGGATCATTTTACTGACTCGGACCTTTGAGTCTCGTTCTTTTTTCCGAGTCATTTCGTTCATTTTAGCAAAATATAATTAAAATGTTACGTGCTACTTCCCTAACACATCTACTACTTATGCAAACGTTGATCACACTACAAATAATACAAAACTATAATGGCATAAGAAACAGAAAACAAAATAATTCGTGGTTTAGCTGGGTCTTTAGTTTATGATTAGCTCACCTCACCTCTTATATGACAAGTCTTCGGGTTTGAGTCGTTCGTTCATCACGTGACAGCCCCA